>JASANG010000596.1:0-131334 GCA_030248215.1 Enoplolaimus lenunculus
ACGGCATGCAAGTTTTTGGCAGCCTGACCAGCAGGTACCATCTTTGGCAACGAAAATGGCGGCGTTTAATAGACACTTCATGAATATGTATCATTCGGTATGCGAGTTACAGGTGAGATATCAGAGTAAGGACGAAGCGTATCCGGATTTTGACGTCGTTTCCCGGACTGATGAACAATATTCCTGACCGGAAGTGGTTCTATGGTATTTGTATGGCGGGGAAGATGGGGCGAAATGGCCGGATATGATCAACAGAATCATGACTGGACAACATCCATACACGGCAGGGTTGGATGCAAGTGCACAGCAAGAAGGAATACCGGGATCGCGAGTACGTTATTTGCCGGACGATATTCGTTGTGATAATCCATTCCCGGATAATGTATGGTACATTTATAATTTCAATTGGACTTTCTATGTACCTCATATTAGCGACATTCAGAATTATTCGCGATAACTCAAATTTACTGGTCATTAATCACTCGGGTAAAAACTCGTGCTTTATTTTTCTTCGGCTTATGGACGATTTGTGATGTCTGTGGAGTTATTTTGGTGTATGTAACCTGTGTGGACAGCCTCTGGTTTCAGGTTGTCGTTAACATGTGTGCGTGGCTCTCTTCGGTGAGTCGCTGTGTGCTGTGGCATCTGCCGATTCTCCCCGATCTTTGAATTTGATGTCTGGGTGCTCTCCCCAACTCCCGATGGGGACAACGGGCAAAAAGAAAGGGGTGTACAGATGTCACTGCACCCAGCGCCTCTAAATCTTAGTAGATTTAGGCTTTCGGCAGCTGGAATCACATTTCTGTGAAAATGTGTGAGCTCTCGGGCTGCACAGAAATTCTGAAAATAATATCTCGGCGGAAAGACCCCGTGCAAGCTTGTGTCGGTAGACACAGCTTTGATTCGGAAGGCTCTGAGCCAAAATACGCAGCCCTTGAAGTTTCGGTGTCCTGGAGAGTTGCTACGGGCATGTGTGCACAGGTTGGACAATTGCTGAAAATCGAAATGTTAAGCAGACTTTTCAGATCTGTCCGGTTGGAGCTGTAAGTGCTCTCGTGGCCCGGAAAGTATGAAAACAGTTCTGAATAGGTGATATTGTATCGGTTCGAGACTAATTTCAGTATTTTTGGGTCGAAAACAGTAGTTTCGGATAACTCGAATTTTGTGAAATATCGTTTTGATCTGAATTTTACCAAATTCAGATATTTTAGCTGTAAAAGTGTGTAATAGGTTTGTAAATGTGCTGAATTCGATAGAATGCATCTAAAAACACTTAATTCCAGTCGAATTCCCGTTTTCTGCGTATTTGAAAACCTATAGAAAATTTCGATTACCATCGAAATTTGATGATGATTACTAGCTAATTACTGCTAAATATATCGTGTTTATTGGCTTGAGTTGCGAAGTCATCCATCTTTAGTTTTGTGTGTATTATGGCAGTTTTGAATTTTAATAACACGTAGTTTTGCGTTTTCGTTTAGTTTTGTACTATTATTGAAAATTTAATACAGAATTAGTGTGGTGTGCGTAGGTGGTTTAGGAGTTATAGAGGTGTCTTGTTACAAATTTTGGAACTAGGTTGACTTTCTCTGTTTCTACCGAAACCGGTTATGCAAAATTCTATAATTTTGCATAATCTTTAAATTTTCCCCTGTCCGCCGCTGATTTTGTTGGGAGGATAGAGGACGGATAGTCATTTTTGTGCGATTGATTTTGTGGTTTAAATTTTCAAGCGGTTTTGAGGGAGGATTGATTTTTCTTTTCGGTAACAACATGCAGAAGTTTACGGGTTTGAATAACTCCCTGCGGCAGCAGCGGAGTTGGACCTGGGCGACCGGGGAGGATTGGTGTCACTGGTCAGCGGCGGAATCCCCGTTCTGGTCCGGGTTGTCACAAGCGAATCCGCAGATTCGGCCGTTACCACGGCCCGAATCGGTCGTCCCTGAATTATTGGTAAGAGTTGTTTATATTCTTGCTTACGCCATGGTTATTGCTTTACACCGGTGTTTAACGGCTCTTGAGATTATTGAGAGAGTCCGAGCTGGCTTATAGATTTTGGTGTTATGTGTTTTTAGCCGTAGTGTAGAATCACCACTAACGTTATACTTAGGCAATTAATGTCGCTCGGTTGAAATGGCAAGGAGTACACCGTCGTCCCCGCTAAATCCTGAAGCTGACGAGTTTCAGCCTTCCACATCTGGGGTTCGGTGGGCGGTAGCTCACTTAACGCCTGAGGTCGAAGCTGAGCTCGAGGCTCTGCGAGTGCGTAACGCCGAGGAGGATGCGCTGGTAAGATTTGCTCTATTTCGTTAGCTCGGGTGTACTTGTTGCCAGGATTTAGGCGTTAGTTTTCTTAACCCAGTGTTACATGTTATTTTTGCTAATAAACTAATAGGTTGAGTTCTTGCACATAGTATTTACTTCACACACACACGTTTACCCATTCACTTTGATGTCGGGCCCGGGACTACCGCCCCGTTCCCGTTTCTTTGTAAATATCGTGGTTGAATTAACCCGCATTTTTCTTGTGTCCCTGAGTGCTTACGCTAGTCACGCATGCGCTGAGCTTGGGGTGATTCAAACTACCTGAGTTCTCCAAGGTTGTAACCGAGGTGCTAGTTGAATTTGCGCACCTAAAACGTTTTACCGATTTGCCGGTGGAGATTTTACCTGAGTTGAATTTGTCGCAGAGTGTTATATTAGTAGCAGATAGTTTTGGTTTTTGTTCAATGGGATTTTTGCGATGCGACCGAAGCCGGCTAGTTGAAAAGTTTGCCCCGTTTTATAAAATCAGATTTCTAGTGTCGCGCAGATATTTTCGCATGAAGTTTGATCATTTGAAAATCTGCGGCGCTCATAAGCCGCTGTTACTCGCGCCGGCTTAATTTTGCTTGATTGTCACTCGGTAGGGTGACAAAGTGCATTTTCTAGTCAGATCCGTAGGTAGGATCTTACAGTATGGGTGATTCGGATTTTGCGTAGATTTTAGTGATTGGCAACTTAAGAGGACGCTTACGCTTAAGGTGTTCGGCTGGATTTCCTCTTTCCATTGGAATACTTTTGAGCTAAGTGAAGTTGCTGTCTCGAAAGATGTGTACAGTCTGACTCGGCTATATTGGGGAGACTACTGATTTTGCGGATCCCCGTGATTCCCTGTGTTGGTGACTTTGGAACGAACCTACCCCAGTCGCGGGCCTAGCGTACTACATCGCATTCGAATATTTTTCAACCGCATAAGCAGAAAGTTGCCGAGGGTAGGCGGCGCCTTTTTACTTTCTGACTTATAATTGGCTATGATCAATTGTGAAACTCTCAGTCTGCTGTAGAGTATAGTCTCCAGAAAAAAAAAAACACAACCAAAAAAATAAAGGGGGGCGGAACGGGAAAAAAAACCAAATCCCAGGGCCAAGGCCAACCCCAAACCCCAGGCAAAGCTTAAGGAGAAAAAAAAAAGCCAAAAAACCAAAAAGGTAGAAAAATTGCGGTCGGGAGAAAACCCCCCCCGGGGTCCCCATACGGGGGCGCAGACAATCGGGGCGGCCCACATTCACTTGGGGGCTCCCCCCCGAGAAGAGGTTTACACCCCTAGGGGGGGGGGAAGAGTAGAGAAAAATCAAACAAAAAAAACAAAAAACAAAACCAAAAAAAAAGAGGGGAGAGGAGGACGTGGTATACTGCAAATCTTATTTGTCGTGCGTCAGATTGTTTTAGGTAATTAAATTTAAAAATTACAATTTTGTAGTACCATAAACCGTGTATGTGTCAGATCAGCTACATTGCAAAAAATGGTGAGTCAAATTGACTCTCTCCGAAATGGGCTCTACGGGACTACACTAACAATGAGTCAAATTCGACTCCGGCACAGTCAACCGTGTGACTCAATGAATCGAATTTGACTCTGGCAGGGTCGAATTTTGACTTCGTTAGCGTAGTCCCGTAGAGCCTATTTGGGAGAAAGTTAATTTGACTCACCATTTTTTGCAGTGTATTACCGATCTGAGCGTCCACAGGGACGTAGCTAGCATTTTGAAGACTTTGGCTTAAGTTTTCTGTCGCTTTCACAGTGGCGTCCCCCAAAGGTTCCGCTTGAAAAAAGTTTCTAAAAACTTCTGGACAATCATTACAACGCGAAAACGATGACTCTAAACCGTCAATGCACCCACATGCGCCTTTACTGAGATTTTAGCTTTTATAAATGAACTGTTAGAACAGGGCCGGAACAGTAGTATAAGCATATTTTTAAGCCTAAGCCTAAGCCTAAGCGTAAGGATCAGCATATTCCAAAGCATAAGCCTAAGACTAAGCCTAAAGCGTAAGAATGAGTTTATTCCTAACGATCCGGCCCTGTTTTTAAGGGCACCTGAACTCTACGTACAAACCTTTATTCTATTCATTTGCATTTTCAAAATGTAAATGATAACATGAATACTGTGGTTTTTGAAACAAAACACTTTGACTAAGTAACTATTTGCAACTTGAGTGAAATTTATACAGGTACTGTAATGACCGGAATAAGATGGGCGGCTGATATTTATTTGGCCTCTCCAGACGGTACATCCGCCTGTTATTCGGTTACGGACTGTTATTTATTTTTAAATCGCCCTACGCTACTAATATACATTCGGTATTGCAGCTATCCGTTGAATAAAACGTTTATTTACGGACTCTTATTAGGGATACGGATGCCTATTGACTGGCACTCAAAATGGGGACCACCTCTTATTACCCACTCTTATTCGGGTCACACAGTACTTAACCCTCTCATGCCCATTGGGTCCATTTGGACCCAGCTGGTTAGCCGCTTAATGATAATTCCTTTAATAACTCATGCCAGAACGTTTGGTATCGTTTAAAAGCTTTTTTCCAGAGCAATATGCAATTCTGCACTAAAACGACATAGCTAGTGAACATTAAACAACATAGAGAGAGTTTAACACAGAAAAGATCAAAATGAGGGCGGGGCCAAAAAATTCGCTTTAGGTTACCAAATCCAGTAATACACAGACCCGAAAACTCGTACGCATGTAAAATCAGTTCTAGTTTGCATCTGTACAATATGTTTTCCGTAGCTACATCGCATCTTTCGTTACTGCGTTGTTAGTCAGTGGGTCCGCATGGACCCACTGGGCATTCGTCGTTAAAATAAACAAGCATGAGTATATGTAGCATTGAATTAAAAAATCTTTATAAAACAGCTTCTATAGTGATTATTTGTCATGAAATTTGCAGAATTTTAACTTCTGTTGTAGTAAAATGTCTAAAATTCACAACGGTACAGTACTGCCAGATATAGACTCTGATATTGAATCAGATAGTGAGCCAGAGGATAATGGTCTGTTTGGTCTTGATGCAGATCGCCCAGAAAGTGATTATTCGTCAGACTGCGATGTAGATAATATGACTAATTATGCTCGAACATTAGGAAAACGGCGACAGTTACACCGTAAATTAGAAGACTCGGAATCAGACACAGAATCTGACTTTTATTGCTTGTAATGCTGTTATTCAACAATTCATTGATTGCTAGTAGTGCTGTTATTTGTTATTCAATGATTGCTAGTAGTGCTTTTATGCGACAGCTCATCAACCAAGTTGTACTTGACGCATTAATTGAGTCCAAACCTACTATATCTTAGTTTTGCAGATACAAAGAAATTCGGCAATTTAACAGGTTGTTCCATTGAAATTTTAGGTATATGCGTGTGTTCTTTTGGATACTGGGCTCTTCGGTGAGCAACGGATGGCTGCTCTATCGCCGCGAATGCCAAGCACTCGAGTTACCAAAAAAGGAACAACTAGATTTACTGGGTTTCTTGTTATCTGTGGCGGATAGCTTGGCACGCTCTCAACCAGCAAAGCGTTTTGGAGACGTTTCTGGCAAGGCAAAACGAGGTCGGCCGTCTTCTGGGGACGCTAGCTGTTCCGTTCCTACGTTGCTGCGAAAGAAAAATGCTGCTAAGCAAAAGCCATCGTCTGAAAGCCGCTTTGATGGATTTAAACATTATCCTGGGACGATGAAGAGAGGTCGGTGCAGTTATTGCACCAAAGCGAAGTCGAGAATAGGATGTACAAAATGCAAAGTTAACCTTTGTATTACTGAGCGTCGAAATTGCTATGTGCCGTATCATGAACCTGTGGCATAAGTTTAGTTTTATTATTAAAATTTCTTTTAATTTTAACGATACTTACGAAATTTTAACATTTAACACTGCAAATGATAGATTTTAGGGCTTTAACAAGGCTATATTGTTAATTAGACATTTCTATCATCATTAAATAGGTTTGTTATGCTTTCCTTATCGATAATTACCGTAGCTAGAGTAGTTTTTGTTATTTGGATAATGCTACTAGTGGATGCCCACTGGGTCCATATGGACCCACTATTGTAACTTGTTATATTTCCGTATTTTCAATAAAAACAAAGAGCTGCATATGATACTGAGTGCATCAGTGCGTGTTACTATTGAAAAAAAAAATATTGAACATTCATTTAAAATTTGGGCATGAGAGGGTTAATGTTTCTATGCTTTATTTTTAGATCAATCTTGGCTTGAAAATTGTTAACTGCGACTGGTTGTCTATCAAAAATATATAATAACGATTTACGCGTATGTATAAAAGCCAGGCAAACAACACACAATATCCATAGCGCAGAACAGAAACTGATCTTGTGTTTGTATATTCAAAAATAATCACTCTGGCTTATTTGCTCCTAAAACAGGCTTTAGGTTTTAGTTTTAAGTTTTACAAACAGGCTATAGCTAAACACCGGAGCCTACTGTTGTGACACGAATAAAAGGGTTACAGATGTATATTTCGCGTCTTCACAAGGAACCCTGGTTGCTGTTCGGTTTTGGACTGTCATTTTGTTTGCAATCCAGTTAATATTTAAGCCCCTCACACTTTTTAATTTATGCCAGCTATTTTCTATTGTTGTCTATGCGTTCATTACTTTACACTGCAAAAAATGGTGAGTCAAATTGACTCTCTGCGAAATAGGCTTTTCCGGACTACACTAAGCTGAGTTAAAATTTGACTCCGACAGAGTGAAATTCGACTATATGAGTCGCTCAGTGACTCAAATTTGACTCTGGCAGAGGCTAATTTGACTTAGTTTGCGTAGTCCGGAAAAGCCTATTTCAGGGACAGTCAATTTGACTCCCCATTTTTTGCAGTGTAGAAATATTACTTTAAGACTTGAGTATGCTGCTCTTCATATTATGAGTAATGAATAAACTTTTGTATTGGATTTAATTTGGTTCAGGAAGCATCTACGCTGTTTAATTCGTGCAATTGACGTTTATGACTTGATGAATAATTTTGAACTCTTCGTTTACGGATTCTAATTATACTATAGAAATAAGTAGGCTCTTATTGATTTAGACTTAAACTTAGGTCTCCAGACTGTTACTAGCAGCCCTTTTCTTATTCAGATCACCACAGTAAAGCCTTGGACTAAGCAGTCATTTAGTCTTAGGTTTCAGTCAAAACTATAAGCTTAAACCTGAAACCTTTGGCCGAAACCTTCTGCTATGTATAAGTCTTAGCTTTAACTTCAAACGTGGAAATTTACAGGTGTCCGTAGAAAATTATCTTCGACACCAAATAATTTTGGGGACCCTACAATTACAATTCAAGGCTGTTTACTTTTAGACCGGGTATATATTTGGAGGATGAGGGGCAGTAGCCAAATTTGAGTGGAAGGACCCGGCCCCCAAAGCGCCCCCGTGGGGACGTCCTTGTAATTTAAGAGACATAAAATTTTTTCATGACTATGCTCTTTCTATAATTTTTTCGTTTCAGTGGCACGCTGTACCTCCAACGCAGTACTATTTTGCAATTTAGCAAAAAAGACATTCTGGCATATATTTAATAATTTTTATAATCAACCATAAAGACCTGGCTGATATTAAAAAAATTAACCATGTCTGTCATACGGTGTATACCATGTGATTAACGTCGAGACTGTGTGACCGTATAATTTTGCCGTTTCCATCGGAAAATACTACTAGAAAGCAATGAAATATCAGAACATTTTTTATTTTTCAAGCGATTTTCGATTATGAAGCGTGCCTGGTATTGGGAAAGGGGTTTGAGCGTATCTGATTGTTCTTGGCCACCACATTACGAAGTTTCACCAACACAAGCTCGTAGCTAATAGGGTGGACTGTCTGGTACGTGTGAGAAGTTCGTGATTTTAGTTCCAGCCCTGTACCCTGTTTATCCCGTTGCAAGCCTTTCCTCGATGTATGCTTATCGCTCTGATTTAGTAACCGCGGCCGGTAAATGTTTATTAAACCCCAACCCTTATCCGTTATAACACCGAATATCTAATATTTAACACCAGTAAATCACAGGTTATGCCATTTAACTGGCAACCTGAGCCGGAATCCTTAAAGACGACGTCTGAATCTGTTTAATCCAGCCACTGGCTTTACCGATAACAATCCTTTTACTGTTTCCCAGGTTTTGGTTTTAGTTTATATACGTCGAATCCATACAACGCGAAACGTTTTGCGAGTCTTGCAAAAGGATTGAACAGCAAAATTTTACCTCTGGCTTAATCGGTCTCTTCGTTCGTGAATTGTTCAAAATTCGATATTTTACTGTAATTCCTGATTATCTGTAGTACTGACCACTCATAGTCAGAGACGGATCCAGAAATTTACACTCAAGCACCAGCAATCGCGTTAGCGGTTCACAAATTGAGGCGTTTTTAATAATCGTTGAGAGTCAGGCCGCAGTCTCGCTAAGAATCCCGCGACTTTTGCGCTCCTGTCCCACCGCCAGAAGTGACCTTGCGCGGTCATGCAGGGCACTCAACTCAATTTGATTCAAGAAATCGTTTGGACAACGTTGTATTATGATAATATTTTGATTATGGAATGCGTGCCAGCGTAACCGAATAACTTTACGAAGTTTAAATATGCGCAAAATGTAACAAGCAGCCCGTAAAAACGGCAATGGAGACGTGGTATGCCAAATACTCGAGCGAATTCTTTAAAGAATGCTATCTATTAATTACCTTAAATTAATTGAGCGAATATCAGCAGCAATTAATTAGACATTTCGCGGTCCGTAAAACTAATAAGCAATAAGATCGAGAAGACTGAAGTTTAACTAAGAACGTAGCTAAATGACTCAACCATAATGCTAGTTTGTCACTAAATTGCCGTCATATAAATCGTAGAAGGGAAGTTCTATTACACAATTTTTTTCTTTGCGTAAATTCTGGTTTTATACAACGATAACAAAATTGGCAAACTGAATGAAAAGACGTATATTTTTGAAGTTTACAATCAAAAAACTGATGTTAAAAACGTTGTGTTTAGGATTAATGCGTCTAAATACCTAAATTATTGGGTACGTAGGGTCACTTTTAATATAATCTTTAGGAGAAATTTTTTAAAACGTTAAAATCAAATTTATGAAAAATAAAATTCGGGTTTGATATGATTATGAAAGGTCATGAGAAGCTTCAATATGTAACAATTTTAAAAATCGGACCATTTTTGAGGGAACACCCGTTGAGAAAGGATACTGAAAAGACCTCTGTAATTATAGGTCATCCTCGTAATCATACGCACTTTACTGTAAAAAATTGTCCAGTTCTGGTTAAAGAGGATCTGCAATGATGTCCTTACACTATTACAAGACACTGTTCGAAGGGACTATTGTTGTAAATTTGTTTGAGCAGAAGCTATGCACAATAAAATTAAGAATTATTACGCAAAAACAACGCTGTGCCGAGAGTCTGCCCTTCGTCCAAAGTCTCTACCGAGGGACTCTGTTTTGTTCTTACTCTGTTGGAACAATGTCAAAACAAAACCGGGTATCTAAAGTACATGGTGTGCGTTGTCATCAGGCGCTGGTTTATTATAGCATCGTTTTTTGACACTAGTCTTGATGAGGTAGATGGACAATGTTTCACAACAATGTGTGCATTATTACGTGGATGACCCATTATGAATGCAGTCTCTGTCGATTCAGATTGAAAATAGGAAGCCCGGACGCCTTTTGCATCTCCATACATCCCGGTCACTACAATTACTCTAAAACTTGTAAATTTGTACGTTTCTTCCAGTACCGGATCCAGGATCTCAAAATGGGGGGGCAAAATTTCACAGGTAATAAACTTATTTTTGACCCATACTGTAGTGTCCCAAATGAGAGGGGGGAAATAGGACGGAGCTTATTATAAGCTGCTTATACTGTTGTGTATAAAACAAAGAAATAAACAGCGTAGAACAGCAATTGACACTATATAATTTTTTCGAGATGCTGTTGGGGGGGCCACGGCCGGGGTGCCCCCCACGGATCCACCATTAGTTCCTTCACATTATGGGAATTTTGTGAGGAATCCTTTTCAGTGACGGATGCTGACATTTCTGCCGTACGGGAGCGGCGTAATAAAAAAGTTTGCGACCGAAACGTGTAAACAAAATTCTTTTTATTTCTAGATCAAAACATAATTTTTATTTCTCTTGCGGGGGTGCGACCTGATGCCTCCCGTGAACGCGCCATTGTGTTCGAAGAAGAACAGGAAAAACGGTCATTTCAGTATGAAATCTTAACACAACTGGTTTAGTTTTCTAGGTAAAGATTTTATAGTGCCAAATTATAACCATAATGCTGACAACGACGTGCCCAGAGCCGCAACAATTTCAGACCTTTTTTGGTCAAGCCAGAAACATTTTGTGAGATGTTAAAAGGCAAAGTTTCATATTTTCTACATTTGCCAAAATTTTTCGTAAAACTGGTAACGCACTTTTTACAAATTAACCAAAAATATGTTTGTTGATTTTTTTACATTAGAATTAATTTTTGAGTAGTGCAGACCAGAGCCAGGGCGAAGCGGTACTTTTCGACTATTTTAAGTGTCGAACGGTATCAGCCGGCGTGGTCCGCTGCCGTCCAGCGTCGTCCAGCGCAGTCTGGTACTGAACCGCAACGCACGTGTGTTGCCGGATGGCACAAAATATGAAATTGTAAACAAGTAAACAAAAATGTTTTGACTTCCGGCATCCGCTCGACAACAATACCGATACCGTAAGCCTCCTGGCTTGCTCTGTAATTAAATTATGACCATGAACCGTTTGTAGTACGAGTACGGCTGGAGCGATGAAGGTACGAGATATTAGTACTTAGGTGGCCTTATCGCTCATCTAAATTCATCTTTGATAAAGAACCTGCATTACTGCGGTGTGGTTTGACATGTGCCAATTTCGCTGCGAAACCAAAATTGTAGTCGTTTTCCAGCGCCTGCCCTAACCAATTCAAGGGCCACTGCCGCTGGAATGCGTGGACGCGTACCTTCAGGGCCCGTAGCCATGGGGGGCCATGGAGGGGCTGGGCCCCTCCTAAAAAAGTTTTGCCCCCCCAAAATATTTTCAACCTTGTTTGTAAGTCAATAATATCCACGTATGCCACTCCTGAAAATTTTGTGCCCAAGCTAGCAACGTGAGCTGGTTTCGGGTCTGGTAGCCTTATGGATACGTTCGTCAGTTCAAACTGAAAACTTTTCGACAGCATTAATAGAATTCTATGCTACAAAGAATGTTTCTGCACCCTCGATAAATCTCTCTGCCCTGAAAATTTTCTGGTTTTGCGGTACGTTACTTGTTATCGGTCACTGCTGGTACCCGAATAAGAGGGGGGAGTCATAAGAGGGGGACGGGGTCCCTATTTTGAGTCCCAATCAATAGGAGTCCGTATCCCTATTAAGAGTCTATAAGTGGATAGAGTCTGCAAACCCAACCTAATTAGAATCCATAAAAGTCAATTATCTCTAATTGTAGTTTTTAAATAACTCCAGGACCTAATACAGTTGAGTTCGAAACTATAAATCATATTAAGTTTTGAAAGTACATTTCTAAGTACAACCTTCCATTATCGCTCAAGCTTTTGATACAAGACACACGTTTAATTCACAGAATAATTGCAGTACCGAATATATCAGTCACAAAGGATGATGGAGCGTGGGTTAAAAACAAATAACAGTCCGTAACCGAATAACAGGGTGTATACCTTCTGGAAATGCCAAATTATAATCAGTCCCCTCCTCTTATTCGGGTCACTACAGTAGTATTTTTAGTAACAAAAATAAACAATACAATTTATTTCTCAAGACACTGGTATTATACCTAAGCTGCATCCATGTTTCTTCCCACTATCCATAATTAACCTTATTAATTTATATTATTTTTCTATTCTGCGAGGACATATAAAATTCATTTTATAACCGAAAGATAAGTTGGTAGTAACCAGATAATCAGATTTCTACCAAATCTTGCCAGAAGTGTATGTGTACAGTGTAGGACAGGCGGACATATCTCATTTCCTGATATTCGTCGAGAAATACGGGTTAAGCTTATACTTTATTGTGCAGGAATCCGCCGAGCGTCGATGGAGCAATTGATTTGCTGGAATTTTTAATACCAAATTTCACGGTGCCGCACGTCGACGCTCAGCGGGCGTCTGACGGCGTTCGTCAAGTACTTAAGCGCAACCCTTATGAAGACACTAATACCGATACTGGGGGGAATCCGCCGAGCGTCGATGGAGCAATTGATTTGCTGGAATTTTTAATACCCAATTTCACGGTGCCGCACGTCGACGCTCAGCGGGCGTCTGACGGCGTTCGTCAAGTACTTAAGCGCAACCCTTATGAAGACACTAATACCGATACTGGGGGGAATCCGCCGAGCGTCGATGGAGCAATTGATTTGCTGGAATTTTTAATACCAAATTTCACGGTGCCGCACGTCGACGCTCAGCGGGCGTCTGACAGCGTTCGTCAAGTACTTAAGTGCAACCCTTATGAAGACACTAATACCGATACTGGGGCCCATGTTACTTTAAGGGGCGTCCAGGTTTCTGGTGGGTCTATAAAAGAGTAAGTTTAGATTCTCGATTACATTTTTTGCTTAGACTTTAGCTTTGGCTTAGGCTTAGGAAAACGTTTTTGCAACGCTTAGGCTTAGGCTTAGGAACACATTTTTGCACCGTTTAGGCTTAGGCTTAGAAATACGCTTAATCTACTGTTACGCCCCTTGATGTAACATTGGCCGACACTGGTATAAGCATGCTTGACCATACTGGCGGAACAAAGCATTCTCGCTCGTTCGCTCGCAAGGTAAACTTTAATAGATGACATTGTTTTGAAATGATTTGCTGTCTACGCACCTATTATCCTGTCTCCTACTAAGTAATATTTACGAAAATCCCGATGATCGAATAAGTTATTGTTTTCTAAACATTAAACAATACGAAATTCAAATTCTACGGTTCCAAGCCTTGTTTAATCAGAGCGCAAGCAAACGAGTGTGAACGAATTGAATACGAGTTCACGTTTGAGACAAATGTATTTTTTTCACACGTTTAGATATATTACGATTGTGATCATGTTTACACGAAACACTTCATCACATATCATTGAGAGTTCGTTAGGCTCTCAAGGACAACAGCGCAGCCGCTGGACTTTGTAAGTACGAGGGAATCATTTAACCTAAAATTTTTTTAAGGATTTTCACCGATTTACTGGTTATTCTATAACCGTATTGGAATATTTTTTCGTTCTTGTCCCTTGAGAAATTTTGGGACAGGATTATGGTCGCACTCTCTAGCGTAGTAACCGATCCTGCATTAGGAAATTGGTTTTAGTGCTTGTGAAGATATTTTCTATTTTGTCTTTCGGAACACTCACATGTAGACACACACAGAGAGAAACATATCGGACATGTGCGGTGGTATAGGTATATAGTCGGCTTTTAATAAAGAATAAAGCCTAAAGACACGATCTTGGTTATGGTAAGCCAAATAAGCATATTAGCTATGTATTTATAACAGCGAAAATAAAAATGTCGAATCTTTATGATTAACTGGCAAACGCGGTTGTTGTTTTTGAGTCATGCTTATTTTAACAATAGACACTATTGCAGGATATACACACCTTTAGATTATGTACCTCTGGCTTCATAATATTAACGATGCTTCACAGGAAAATAAAGCTTAATTTTGAGTTTCATCTCCGTGCTATCCTCACAATTATATGCATAGATTTTCATTTTGTGAGCCCTATAGGCTCTCACCGTTCACATTATTAATATATCACTGTAGATACTAGGAACGTCGCCAAATCGGTCTCAGGGGTGGCGCGACACATGTTTGTCCGCGGGACCGCTAGTCTCCATTCCGTTTTTATGCTGACTGGGCACTTGAAGAAATTTGAAAATAATTTTATGTAATATACCAGTTTCAGCATTTTACTAAAATTTTTGTCAATATATTTAGGTTCAGTGGTGCTTTTGACCGCAACCAGAATCAAAACCATATATATTGTATATGTATTACGATATAGTTTTAAAATACTGTGTTTGGTTTGTCAAGTGGTTAAACTCGCAAGCTTTTATAACTACGGCAAATGTTACTTTTAGGGTCGTAACAGTAGATTAATTGTATTCGAAAACCAAGGCCTAAGTCTAGCGTTGTAAAAGCGTATTCCTAAGCCTAAGCCTACGCCTAAGCGTAAGCCTAATCCAAAAAGTGTAAGCCTTTTACAGATAAGCCACAAACCGGGACGGCCCTAAAAGTATTAACATGGGCCGTAGTGCGGCCGCTAGTCAGAAACATCTGGATTTACCATGTTATTGCAACGCAATTGTCTTTTCGTGTGTTTCGATCAAAGTGTTTCATTCACTTGATATTACATATATATGCGAATAATTCATCACACTTTAGAAATTTCAAGCTGCGGCTATTGTTATAAGCAGTCCATCAAAATTTTATTATACCTCTAAAATTTCCTTAGAACCCCACGAAACTCGTTAGAGCCTCACGCCCCCGGTTGCTAAGCGTCAGAGTTATACAACTTGACGTCATAACCCTAAAAGAAATATTTTTGCCAATACCTCGTAGATATTTGCTAAAATTAACAAATTCAATATTGTTTCAACTGCCTAATTTCGCGTTCCTTCCAGCTGCACCTTCGGTAGGACCTCCTCTGAATTCAACTACAATAAGTTTTACTGACCTCCGGCTTCGGTACTTTTCCCCTCCGGTTGCATCCAGTTAAGTGTATATGTTCGCACATCCTAACACGCCGCATATCACCCCTAAAAGATTGAAACATTATTTTGTTAATATGTTTAGTAATATATGGAATTAGCCTATTAAAGTATGCCCCCTCTAAAATTGGTTTGTTCCCCGTAAAAGTCTATAATACGTGCCTGGAATATTAACACCGGCTTTAATAAACCAATCTACATCGGTTACATTTAATAAACCAATCAACACCGGTTACATTAAATTAACCAATCAACACTGGTTACATTTAATAAACCAATCAACACCGGCTACATTTAATAAACCAATCAACACCGGTTTTATTTAATAAACCAATCAACACCGGTTACATTTAATAAACCAATCAACACCAGTTACATTTAATAAACCAATCAACATCGGTTACATTTAATATACCAATCAACACGGGTTACATTTAATAAACCAACCAACACCGGTTACATTTAATAAACCAATCAACACTGGTTACATTTAATAAACCAATACCCACCGGTTACATTTAATAAACCAATCAAAGCACCCAAAATGCTGTTTTAGTGCTACCCTAGCTCGCTCATATTTAGAGAATTTGCTGGCCAGAATTTTTAACGGTAATACTGTAGTGACCCGAATAAGAGGGGAGGTAATAAGAGGGGTCCGCATGAAGCCCAATCAATAGGAGTCGGTAATAAGTGTACGTAAGCGGATAGAGCCCCTAAACTCAAATTAGAGCCCATTAGTGTAAATTATCCATAAATGTAGTGCATAAGACTCCGGGACCAAATAAAGTTGAGTTCGAAACTTTAAAGCATACTTAATTTTTGAAAGTACATTTGTAACTAACCTTGCATTGTCACTCAAGCTTTTGATACAACACAAATAAACGTTTAATTTAAAGGGTAATTGCAGCACTTGATATTATATCAGTAACGAAGGAGGGCGGCGCGTTCGTTTAAAATAAATAACAGTCCGTAACCAAATAACAGGGAGAAGCCAAATAAATATAAGCACCCCCTCTTATTCGGGTCATTACAGTATGGCTCTTCGATGGAACCAAACGGTAGGATAAAAGAAGAACGAGCTTCTCAATTCAACATATAACGTATACACTGCAAAAAATGGTGAGTTAAATTGACTCTCTCCGAAATAGGCTTTTCGGGACTACAGAAACGAAGTCAAATTCGACTCCGCCAGAATCAAATGTGCGACTCAGTGAGTCGAATTTGACTCTAGTGTAGTTGAATTTGATCCTGGTGGAGTCGAGTTTGACTCAGTATGTGTAGTCTCGCAGTGCCTATTTCGGAGAGAGCCAATTAGACTCACCATTTTTGGCAGTGTACACTTCAGCTGTCGATCACATGATAAAGGTAAAGCTTGATCTGATTTAATAAAATAAAATTTTATATTTGATTTGAAATTTTTAACAACATCCCTCCAAACGATATCACGTGATATATGCTGAGTAGTATACAGTGGTGACTATAGTAATTATTGAAACTGCGATTTAGTTAGCAACGCCACGGCCTGCTAATGACACTACCATATATGGCCTATGTTACTGTAAGAGGCGTCCAGATTTCTGGTGGGTTCATAAAAGAGTAGGTTTAGATTCTAGATTACATTTTTTGTTTAGACTTATAGGCTTAGGCTTAAGAACACATTTTTGCAACGCTTAGGCTTATACATAGGCTTTAGAAATACGCTTAATCTACTGTTACGCCCCTTAAAGTATTGGCCACTGTTACGCCCCTTAAAGTATTGGCCACTGTTACGCCCCTTAAAGTATTGGCCACTGTTACGCCCCTTAAAGTATTGGCCACTGTTACGCCCCTTAAACTAACATTGGCCCCATATATACTAATCTTGAAACACACCCAGAAAACAGGGGTGCAGCCAACTGGTCTGAAGATTTATAAACAAACAAAAATTAAGTTAAATATAGGGTTTACCTGTATCGTAGAAGTGAAAAAATATCTCGCTGGTTCGCAACAAAATTTTGACCTGCAGATTATACCCGTCCCCCTGAAATGAAATTTTACCCACGGTCGTCTGTGAACAGATTGTAGTAGAGAATTTTTATATATTAATAAGTAACCATTTTGGGTTTTTATGTATTCGTGCAGGATCGGAGCAGCCACTGTCCGTAACCACATTTGGACGACCAACCACGAAGAAAGGTCCTCACCCTAATGAGAGATTAAACAAGAAATTTGAAAAATATTTTTATTGATCAAAATGTGCCCTAACTCCAGAATTTTTGAACGGGAACCCAACCAGAACCTGCTCGGACAGTCTGGCGCTGCCAACGTGGAAAGTTGAACAACACCGTTCGAACGTTGTTATTATTAATACAAAACATTCGAAAAGAAGTTTTAATGAGATTTGTATCCCTGCTGTGTTTATTATATTTATCTTTTGTATTCGAGTTTGAACGTTAAATCATGTAACCTAAGAGTTTGATTTGTGTTTATTTTGGCTGTTAGGTTGGGCTGGTTTGGTCCGTTTCAACACATATTGTGAACTGCAGTATGCAACACAAGCTATTCATTTACATACATATATACATGTATATATGTATATATATTTATATATATACATATATACTGTATTGACCCGAATAAGAGGGGGGTGGTCCCCAATTTGGTGCGAATCAATAGGAGTCCGTATCCCTAATAAGAGTCCGTAAGCGGATAGAGTCCCTAAACCCTAATTAGAGTCCATAAATGTCATAATTGTAGCACATAAATGACTCCAGGACTAATTATTTTGAGTTCGAAACTTTAAAGCGCACTTAAATTTTGAAAGTACATTCCTAAGTATAACCTTTTATTATCGCTCAAACTATTGAAACGAGACAAATATAGGTTTAATTCAACGGATAGTTGCAGTACCGGATAAACATCAGTAACGAAGGTTGGCGGAGTGTGGGTTAAAAATAAATAACAGTCCGTAACCGAATAACAAGGGGGGTACCCTCTGGAGAGGCCAATAATGTATATCACGTCGTATTCAAAGCGGTACCTCAGGTCAATTCCAAATTGGCTAGTCCGAAGCGGAATTTCAACTTGAACCATCCCACGATGGAACGCTCTCTGCACAAGTTGCACATATACTATGGCGATTTGTTTACCTTGCTGCCGTACATAATTTTGAATGGCTGGTGAAAATAAATAAAATCTTCTCTTCGATTTTATCATGTTTATTTAGCAATAAAGCCCTAATCACACGTGCAAGTTTTTGCTGCGAGAACTTACAGCTGCAACTTGCACTTGCAAGTTTGTCCAAAATTCCGTTCAAAAAACTTTCAGTTGCAAATATAATTCATTAAAAATTATATCTAGGAAAGTTCACACGTATGAATATCCATGCAAAGTTACTCAATTTATTGCTGGCACTTTCACTTTGGTTAATGAAAAAAAATGCAACGCAGCAAAACTTGCACGTGTGAATTGGTCCGGCCAATGGAAAGAACAGGGGCGGAACAGTATTATAAGTTTATTCCTAAGCCTAAGCCTAAGCTGAAGCCTAAGCCTAAGCTTAAGCCTAAGCGTAAGAATCGGTTTATTCCTAAGCCTAAGCCTAAGCTGAAGCCTAAGCCTAAGCTTAAGCCTAAGCGTAAGAATCGGTTTATTCCTAAGCCTAAGCCTAAGTCTAAGCCTAAGCCAAGCAAAAAATAGTCTAAACCTTAAGCTTATTCAGTTCTAGGCCCACCGAGAAACGTTCTGCATCTGATCTTTAAATAGGCCATAAGGTTTAAAAGTAACCAATCAAACTGTATAACTTGATCAAAGAGAGTTTCGCAATTCTGCTATGGATTAATCTAAAGTGGAACTTTGCTTGTCAACGGCTATAACACTTATCAAAAAACGTACATCATTCTCAGAGACAATTCCACCTTGTGCTAGTCCAAGTAGCAATTTCGTTTTCGATTTAAGCTTAATTTGTACATAATTGGGATGAATTACGGGCTGCCCTACGACACCTTACTCTTATGTAATTAAGAAGCATCTAAGCATGGTACGCTATAACAGCATAACACCAGTATAATTAAGTAGAATTAATATCTCTTGAAATTTCATCTCACGTTGACCAAAAATAAATATTAAGTGTACAGCAGGTCGAAAATAGTTATTTTCTGTATATCAAATGGTAAATATTTATCAAAAAATTAAACTTAATTTTTCTGTTCCAATGTTCTAAAACATATGTAGCATTTTATATTATCAGTTGGTGAGTGGTTTTGTTCTTTTTTGAAACAATGATTTGTGAGTTTTAAAATTTACTACAGTTCTGAATTTTCGTTCACACTTGATAAAAGTTGAACAGTCCTTGTAGGCGTATAGCTTGAAAAGTTGTAATAAACAGCAGGGTCGGAGCAGCCAACCCCCCATACCCACCATTTGGATGGGGCCCCCACCCCTAAAGGGGACCCCACCCAAACCGGTTAAAACAAAAACCGCTTAAGTTTTAAAATGCGTCTGGCTTCTCGCTCGCCACCCTGGAATTTCGGGCAAGCCCCCACCCCTGCCTGCTCCGGCACTGAAAACAGTTGTGTACGGCACAGCAACCCTACCGCAGGGAATGTGCCGGTTCTTCCCGTTTTTGAAGTCAGAAAATTTTAAAAAATGGTGAATTTTATGACAATGCTCCCTGCTTTATAAAATAAAATTAGACTTGGCTGCTAGCTCAATAATATATACATATATATACATACATATATATATATTCATATATATATATATATATATATATATATATATATATATATATATATATATATATATATATATATATATAAGGCGATAAATCCAGTTGCTCGAATTACCGCGGTATATCGCTACTTAACACCGCATTTAAAATCCTTGAAGCCGTCATTGCAAATAGATTCAAGAAATTCAGGGAAACATTTGAACGAGAGCAACAATGCGGATTCTGAGCAGGGCGTAGTACCATCGATCAAATTTTGACCATGCGCATTCTACTGGAATCCCTGCATGAGCACCGCCAGCCTGTGGCATTAGCGTTTGTTGACTTCAAAGCTGCATTTGACTCTGTACATCGCGAGTCGCTGTATAAGATTATGGCCGCTGACGGTGTTCCTTCAAAACTAGTTTCGCTTATTAGAGCCATCTTTGAGCCGTCGTTCGGTTGTGTGCGTGTCAACGATACCCTGTCGCGATCTTTTGAGATCAAGTCTGGTGTGACAAGTCTGGTGTGAGACAGGGTTCAATATTGTCACCCACCTTATTCAACTATGTGATAGCCTGGGTTATGGAAACAGCTCTGAAAGGCAACGACGGTGTTCAATACAGCATGTCTGATAGATTCACAGATGCAGCATATGCTGACGACATAGCAATAGCCAGCACTTCAACAGATAGTCTGCAGCAGGTTTTAGACCGTGTCAACATGACAGCTAAGTGTGTGGGCCTCAACAACAGTGACACTAAAACAAAGGTAATGACCTGTTGCATAAACCAGCCATCGGACATCGTACTTAACTGCAATGCGCTCGAACGTGTTCAGAATTTCTGCTATCTCGGAAGTGTTTTAACATGTACTGGTTCGTCAGAAGGCGAAGTAACTAATCGCATAAACGGTGCACGGAGTGCACTTGGTGCATTAAGAAAGTTTTGGCGAGCTGAAGACATCTTGCTGAACACAAAACTTAACATTTATAGCGCCGCAATCAGACCAGTATTGCTGTACGGTTGTGGCACGTGGTCCATGAAGCAGAGTTCTCTTCAACAAATAAACGTTTTTGAAACTTCGCTTACTCGGACACTGTTTACGGATGCCAGAGCAACGAATTCGGCGAAAAATGGTGCTGGCGAAAACTCCGACCCACTGGAAACGTCCGCGTGGCCCAGCTTTTGAAACCTGGCGACGACAAACGATAAAAGATTGTGAGCCATTTTTTCGCCACATACCAATGAAAAAATGACGCGAGAATGCAATGAAACAAATCTGCTCAAAGGCGGCAAACAGAGCCAAGTGGAGAAAACTGATTAGCATAGAGGCTCCCTGCATTAGCAGGGACAGGTAATACAGGTAAAATATATATAAGTTATATATAAGTTATATATATTTGGACTATTTTTTACACCTAGGCTTAACCTCACTCTTAGGTTTAGTCTCAGGAATGTGTTTGGGTTCTGATTACGCCCGTTGTAAAAGAAACCTGATCGTAACGGCTATAAAACGTTTATTTGGACAATCTTTGAGTCTCATACAACGGATAAATTACTTAGCATGTGCGTATATTTACAGAAATATAACACTACCTAAACCTCGCAAGATTATTATATCTCAAGTTTATACCCTTCAGGCAGTATCCATGTAAAGATCAGGCGCAAAACGATTTTCTGCAGGACTGCAATAGTGTTAGCTTGAGCTTTGGATTAATCTTTTTACTTACAGTAGTGACCCGAATAAGACGGGGTAATAAGAGGGGGTCCCCATTTTGAGTCCCAGTCAATAGGAGTCCGTATCCCTAATAAAAGTTCGTAAGCGGATAGAGTCCATAAACCCTAATTAGAGTCCATAAACGTCAAGTATTCCTAATTGTAGCGCATAAACGACTCCAGGACCAAATAACGTTTTGTTCGAAACTTTAAAGCGTACTTGAGTAGTTTGAAAGTACATTCCAAAGTATAACCTTGCATTATCGCTCAAACGTATGATGCAAGGCAAAAATGTTTAATTCAACGGAGAGTTGCAACTTGCAATACCGCATATATATCAGTAACGAATGGTCGCGGAGGGCGGGTTCAAAATAAATAACAGTCGGTAACCGAATAACTGGGTGTAACCTCGGGAAAGGCCAAATAAATAGGCAGTCTCCCCTCTTATTCGGGTCACTACAGTAGGCTTAGGCTTAGGCATACGTCTAGGAATATGCTTATATTACTGTTACTCTGCTATTTTATACATTGGCCAAATCCAGGAAGTGATCGTGGGTTCTTTATATTCAGATCAGCTAAACTAGGCTTAAGTCGTGCACCGCACAGGACAAATTGGTGTTTTGGCTACGACGTATATTTCAAGTTTGTATTTCAGCGAATGATAATGCGAAATTTTCTGCTACATCAAGTTGGAAAGCTGTAAAAGCCATTATCAGACACTCGTACAAGAATTTTAGCTTTTAACCTTTAATCGTCATTTCATTAAAATATTCTTCCGTTGTTGTTTCCGTTTCCGGTTCGCAAGTTTAGGATAACAATTAGCGCTCAGAAAGCCTTAACATTTTAAAGTAAAATTGCTATTATTAGTATTAACGGTACCAGTCAGTGCCGGAGCCGGCAGCGGTGGGGGCTCCCACCAAATTACACGGTGGGGACTTCTAAACTCGCGAGTGAAGCGATCGAGAAGCCAGACACTTTTAAAACTTAAGCGGTTTTTGTGTCATCTGGTTAGGATGGAGGCCCCTTTAGGGTGGGCGCTCCCCCAAAGGGGGGGTATGGGCCGTGGGTGCTCCGGCACTGGTACAAGTGTAAATACTTAGAATTTATATGCGTTATAAGCCATCGCTACAAGGTTTTGTTAATATTTTTAAGCTGATTTGAACTTATATCGTAGTTACCACAAACAGATGAGCGATGCAGTATTGTACCAAGACATTTTAATTTGACTCATTTTAAGCGATTGCACAGTAAAGCAACACAGATTACCTCGTTGATCTGTAAACTTCCGGAGCGAGGATTTATAGGCGAGAAAGTTTAATTTGACGAAAATGAAATTTCGGCTTTATTCCAACCACTTCTAGTCATTTTAACGTCTTAATCTGATGCGGTTGGTGCGTATGCTATTGAGCCTTTTAACTAAAAGATATTAAATCTACAATAAAATCACTACTGCACTGTGCAATATTTTAAACGTTTTCTGGGTTAAATCTGCTATATATATACATATATATTTGTATATATATATTTATATATATAGATATATATATGCATATATATATACCTTTGCAACTAGGTAAAAACAACAACATAAACGTGTTATACGTACCATATATAGAACGCTACTAAATAACCTAATATTAACTGGTAACAGGCAACATGTAAGCATGTCGAAGATACAGGCCAAGTATATGCTTCATTTACAAGAGTGTGGCCAGGAGTACATTTCAGAGGGTGCGCTATCCGCCAGAGGCTTATGCCAGCAGGCGAAACTAACGAAAATAATTTTTTTTGGCCATTAGGAAGCAATTGAATATTTGCAAAGGATGCAAAAGTACTCATGACACCCACCTTGAAACGACGGGGATATCCGTATTTTGTAGGTATACTTTAGGTTGTATGCCGGTCGTTTATTTAGGTATCAATAGTATGGTTTTATAGTATGTATTATGCCTCAAAAGCTATATTGTATGTTTTTATATCAGTATACAATCACGACTGTTTGTGTTAGGATCTAAGATAATTTTGTTGTTTTCGCTTTCGGTTATACAGATTATTAATAGCAAAATGTTTTTGTGAAGTAATTGACATGCCTCGGATAGTACGAGAACAGGGTACCTGCCGCACCGCACGGATATCTTGACTTCCTCTCTGGCTGGCATCATTTTGAACACCATTAATTGAATTCTGTTGGGAAAAATTTTCTTGTTCCTCTACTGTAGTGACCCGAATAAGAGGGGGGACTGATATGTATTTGGCCTCTCCAGAGGGTACGCCCCTTGTTATTCGGTTACGGACTGTTATTTAGTTTTAACCCACACTCCGCCAACCTTTGTTACTGATATTTATCCGGTACTGCAGATATCCGTTGAATTAAACGTTTATTTGTCTTGCGTCAATAGCTTGAGTGATCATGCAAGGTTATACTTAGGAATGTCCTTTCATAATTTAAGTACACCTTAACGTTTCGAACTCAATTTTATGTGGTCCTGCAGTCGTTTATGTACTACAGTTAGGAATAACTGAGCTTCGTGGACTCTAATTTACGATTTAAGGACTCTATCTGCTTACGGACTCTTATTAGGGATACGGACTCCTATTGATTGGGACTCAAAATGGGGACGCCCCTCTTATTACCCCACACCCTCTTATTCGGGTCACTACAGTAGTTATGTTATTAACACGCTATTAACATATTTTCCTGTCAGCTCGACGTTCATGGTCCACGGTTTGTTAATTTTTTATTGTGACATAAAAGTATAAAGAAATTAGAAAAAAAAACTAAAAACGGGCCAATTTTCTTTACTCTGGCGGAGTCGAAGTTGACTCAGTTTGTGTAGTCCCGAAAAGCCTATTTCGGACCGAAACAATTTGACTCACCATTTATTTGCAGTGTGTTTGTATAAATTTGCAAAAATACAATTTGTCACAGTTTGAGATTAAAGCCAGCGGTGCAACGGGAACAGCAGTGCCACTATGGCTCTGGCACAAAATTGACTGCTAGCTTGAAAGTAATTTAGAAATTTTTTTATTGCTATATGCTTTAGTTTTTCTGGTTGAAACAATATTTTAAAATTGGTTATCAAGTTCTGCACGATACATATACGGGTATTTAGCAATTTGTGAGTATTTTGCGAACAGCCAACGTCGATATTTTTGGTTTTTGGTTCAAAATATTAAAGTTTCACGCAGATTTAAATGTGTTCAGTGCTTACCATCTGTTGCGTATTCTAGCTGAGACTCAAGTTTAACTATGCCTGACAGCCGTTTTTGAAAACTATACGTACTGTATGTTTGATAAATGTAAATTCTAAGCAAACTTAAAATGTGTTGTATTAACCAGGGTGTATGTAGGAACGGATAGTTAAAATATCGGAAACAGAAACCGAAACGGATTGTGATCAAAATAACGAATATTGAAGTATAAAAATTTCAAAAATGTCTTTATTGTTTACTATCCTGACAGCCTATTTGTTTTTGAAAACTGTACGTACTGCATGTTTGATGAATGTAAATTCTAAGCAAACTTAAAATGCGTTGTATTAACCAGGGTGTATGTAGGAACTGATAGTTAAAACAGAGGAAACAGAAACCGAAACGGATTGTGATCAAAATAACGAATATTGAAGTATAAAAGTTTCAAAAATGATTTTATAGTTTACTATCCTGACAGCCTATTAGTTTTTGAAAACTGTACTTACTGCATGTTTGATGAATGTAAATTCTAAGCAAACTTAAAATGCGTTGTATTAACTAGGGTATAAACGGATAGTAAAAACAGAGGAAACAAAAACCGAAACGGATAGTGATTAAAATAACGGAGATTGAAGTATATTAAAGTTTCAAAAATGTTTTATTTTTCTGCCAACACAATTGAAGCGTTCATAGCCTAAAGCAAAAAAAACTAGTGAAAAGCTTCAGCTTACTCTATTGCATTCCCGCGTTAAAACAATTCGTCGTTGATGTAGACATAGTCCAAACCTCATAGCAGCGGCCCACGACTCGACTAGTCGTCCACATCAGTGGCGGATCCAGGATCTCAAAATGGGGGGGCAAAATTTCACATGTAATAAACTTACTTTTGACCCACACTCCATCCACGAACTATTGTCACAAAATTGTTATATAATTTTTGTCGAGATGCTGTTGGTGGGGGGCTACGGCCGGGGTGGCCCCCCCATGAATCCGCCATTGCGTCCACTGCTTGTTGAAGTGTTCTGTTCTTTGCAGAAACACAACAATGAGCAACGACCGGTAATAAATGTTTTCTTCACCATTTTTGTCTCAGTAATCAGGTCTGCTATAAACCAAAGCATGCCAAATACGTAAGCTAATCAACGCTAAATTATGAACTCAGTTTACCGTGGACAATTTACCGAATTGTAGAACAATCTCGTTGCCAGTCTCGGTAGCAACCGGGACTTCAGACGTTTTAACTAAACAGCTGGATAAGCGGGTTGTGGCTGGTTTCGAACTAGGCACCATCTGCGTGTCAGGCAGACGTTGTTACCACTGCGCCACGCAGCCCGCCTGTCCAACTGCATTTTTCGTCGACTACATGTGTCGACCGTCAGCAAACATACAGCGCAATGTGCATTGAATTTATTGCATATGCACTAGGACAAACATGTCTCACATGATTACACTCGTTAACAATTTCGTGTATAAACACTCTCATACCAAAGGGTAAATGTTAAAAATTTTTGACCCCGCGGGAAACTGGGGAACCGTAATATTTTTAAACCGTTCACGACCTCATCCCGCATTCCATCCGGGGTCTCATAGGCAATTGCCATTTTCATGACAACCTTGCGGCAAACCTACAAAAAACATTTTACCTCAATCATCTCCTGCTCAAAATTTACGCTCGTGTGAACACCGCTCAAGGGGCATTCAAAAATAGAATTTTTTGACATTTCATATGTGGGCGTGGAATGATCAGGGAAGGTTTTTCAAATATGCAAAAAAAATTTCAGAATCCAACCATTTCTGGCCAAACGCCGGCTACAGCAATAGCCAAAATGATCCCATGCTTACAATGCTGCGAAATGTCCGTAAAACCAGGTTTTATTATTCAACGGACTAACCTTGCGTCAATCCTAATATAAAGGCTGCGTTGTGGCCGCAGTTACGGCAGTATTATCAACCGTGCGTTGACAATGATAGATTTACAAAACCCTGTTCGCTAGAATTTCATCCGAAATTTACATATGTTATCAACAATGGGCTACAAGGTTTCTGCGTAGTGGCAAAATAATTATCAAACCTTTAACCTGAAACCCTCAACATTAAATAGAAAACACACAATTTTGATACGGCAAAAATTCTGATTACAATCCAAAATCTTAATCCGTCGAATCGCACGCTAGTAAACCGTATATTGCAAATTAGAAATACTGTTTTAGACAAACTAAATAAGCTTGTCTAAGTTAACGTTAATCGCTACGAACTATATTATGTTCTGCGTATGATTTGGCGTGGCATGACGCCATTTCGAATTGGTAACAGCAAGAGTGGATGATGTCCACCTTGTAGAAGAGTGTGCAACTGTTTGGGCTGTGCATGGTAATAAATGTACCAGCACGCGTTGCATTTTTGGTCGACCCTCCCTCAATCAGGGGGTTTAAGCAAGAGATTAACAATAAAGTATGCTTCAGTACACCTACCTCCCCCTCATTTAAGGGGGGGTCAACTATGTTGTTTAATCACACTTGCATGTATGACTATATTAACACAATAATTTTACTACGATATAAAACTGCATACAGACCCCCCTAAACAAGGGGAATACGCCGAAAATGCAACGCGTGCCGGGTACATTCTTTAATACACAGAATGTACCCAGTTGCACACTCTTGTTATAAAGAGTGATCATCCACTCTTGGTAAACAGAGATGTCGGGGAAATTTATAGAAGAGGAGTGAGAAATTTTCCTCGCACGGAATTGTTTTAAAGCATTTCAGACCAATTAAACTTTATAAAGCCTGTTTGAGTTAATTTTCTAATATAATTGTGAAGAACTATTATATTCAGCGTTTTTTGGCGTGGCATGACGCCTTAAGAATTGGGGGCCAATGTGAAGAATAAGTGCGAAACAATGTAAGCGTATTCGTAAGCCTAAGCCTGAGCCTAAACGTAAGAATGAGTTCATTCCTAAGCCTAAGCCTACGCCAAGCAAAAAAATAAGTCTAAAGCTTAAGCTTACTCTATTCTAGTCCCACAGAAAAACGTTCCGCTCCTGACCTTTGCATGAGCCAGAAATGTTAATTGAGATGTCGGGAAGATTTCTAGAAGGCGAAAGAGAAATATTTTGCTTGCATACGATTCTTTTAATGCTATCGATAATTTCATTTAGCCGACGGATGACAATACGTCCTGGTTTAGGGCAAACGTTCAAGAGAATTTGGCAAATTTTACCAAATATATTTGTTCATCAACGCTACACAATGATATGGATCTGATCAACGCAACAGTGTTGACAATCTTGTATAGCTTTACGTATAAATTTTTGCAGAAGTAATACCTGATACAGAACACGCTTCTACTATGTTTCTTTCCACTGCCTAGATGAAAACGTTTTGGTGTTCCCATATCCCTTGAATTGAGATTAGACCTACCTGAAATAAATTTCGGGTCTTGTAGACGTGCCTTTATTCTAAAAATTGGTACTTAGACAAAGACTAAGGCTGAGGTAAGGTTTTTCCTAAAACTTGAGCATAGCGTTATAATTTTTATGCCCAGCGTAAACTCGGCGCGGCCAGTCCCGTAGCTAGTTCACTTTGCTAGGGGGGGGGGGCTAAAAAATTTTTCAGGAGGGGCATTCATAGACTTTTAATGAGTTACAAGCAAGGTTGAAAACTTTCTAGGAAGGCCCAAAATTTTGACAGGGGGGAGCTGAACCCCTCCTGCCCCCTCCCCTTGGCAACGAGACCGTGCGCACGCGTGACAAATGTAAAATTCAGATGAACTGTGCGTCGGCGTCCGGCTACGCGCGGCGCCGACGCTGCACGGAGACAAACGATGGTATGCGACGCAACGCTACCAGTATGACCTACCCTAAGCCTTCAAGTAGAACAGTTTACAAGAAGCTGAAATCAATGCTAGCCGAAAATTAGCTATGTAACTTTTTATCACCAGCATTCGCAGTCAAAGGTGTAAGTGGATAAATCAAAGGTGTAAGTGGATAAAGACTTTTTTGCTCGCGCTGCGGTCTCGGGTCAAAATTTTCTTACCCGTACCTAAGTTACCCGCTAGTACCCGCGGGTCGCGTGCAGCTCCGTCGTAGATGGTCCCTGGTTCGACTTCTTACTATCGTAATACATTCCAACAAAAATTACTAACTATACTTTTAAGAGTAAGAGCCAATTAAATTACGAATTAAATTTTCGTACCCGTCACAGAAGGCGCTAGGAATTCCAATTAAAAATATGCCGACATCTATTGTGAGTTCGTACAAAATTTCTGCATACAGGGTCCATGTTAACTATAGAGGTCTGCTTAGTAAACTTTAGCCTATATACAAGCCTACGCGCAAATATAAGCCTACGCCTAAGCCTAAATATCCATGATTGTAAACAAGTTCGCAAGTCTCTCTGTCTACAAATGGACAGACATCTATAATTAACCCTCTCACTCATACAGTTTATATACTGTGACCCACTAAATACAAGCAGTGAGCAGTGTTTAACAATTGTAACATATATGCGCAGTGCCAAATCTTCAAAAGACGTGTGAGCCCCTCAGGCTCAAGGTCAAGTTTCTATAGCTCTGTGGTCATCGTAAACGCCTCCCACCTGTGAGGCTGGGGATCGAATTTTACCTTGAAATTAAATATCATATGAAATTGAAAATACTCATGTGAGAAAGGGTTAACTTGGTTCACTAAGAACTTTGCAGTAAACTTTCGTAATTATTTATTTATCGTTAAGAATATGTAGCTAAAATTATAAAATTTTGAAAATAAAAATGCAACAAATTCAGAAGTGCTTACTTGGGGTACATAATGCGTGTATGCCCTCAAAATTAACAAAAGAGTGAAAAATAGTCACTTTCATAGTTCTTAGAACTTAGCTCTACTGTTTATTCAGGATGGTGTAATTTCACTTTTACGCTTAGGCTTTAACTAAGGTTACGGCCTTGTTCTTTGCACCGGTCGAGAAGTTTATCTGGATTACACGCCGTCTTTATCGAGTTTATATTCCACTAAATGAAATGCAAGTAATCTTTCTGGTAGAAGTACATATGACAAAACTGCCACAGCAGACAGGTAATTCGTATACGTCGTGGGTTCGAGCCCCTCAGCATCCGCTGCAAAATTTTCGTGGATGGCTCTATATGGGACTACTTTAACTCAGAATTACTAATCCCAAGTTCCCTCATTTTTAGCACATGTTTTGCTCAAATTTTAATGTATTTGACATTTCAAGCTTATTTATGCATAATTGTAACATTTTAAATTTACGCCTATAAATTTAGTAGGATATTTGTTTTAAAATCTGTTCGCTCACCGTAGAACGTAAAAAGGAACAGAAGATGTTTGAGCTGCTGAGAATGTTTATCATATTTTGAAAAAACAAAATGATTGCTGACTGAAAGCTGCGTTCAGTAGTGACAGATGCAGAAATTTCTGATGGGAAGGCTTTGCAAAGGCATAGGAATGAATTTGTATACAGCAGGGTGTAAACGGATAGTAAAAATAACGGAAACGGATAGTGATGAAAACAACAGAAACGGATAGTGATCAAAATATTAACGGAAACGAAAAACAGATATTAAATCATAAAAGTTTCGAAGATGTTCAAATTTTTTGCCAACACAATTCAGGTATACTAATATTCATCGGAATTTGTAAAATTTCAAAGAAACAAAAGCGGATGCATCGAGAATTTTAAGATTTTGGACGAATTTTATAATCTTTATTTCATATTGAACAATCGCATCATATCAGTATAATGAGAAATTGCGAAATATATACGTAATTTACAGCTAATTTTTAAGCATACAAACAACAAAGTTTCTGGTATTTCTACAACAGAAACGGAAATGGACACAGATTTTTGCCGAAAACGGATATCCGTTTACAGCCGGCGGAAGTGCACCCAAACCAGCCAATTGGGAGACGACTCTTGGCAGCCTTATTTTGGTAAACAAATCTTTTTCGCAGATCGCGAACTTGTAGGGCTAAGAAACATTCCATTTTGTCACCCTTGGACCCGTTTGAGGGGCCCGACTATCCTAAAACGTCGGCCCTGTCTGTATGGTATGTCAATTTTCATGACATTGTTTGATTGAATAGTTGCAAGACTCAACGCCAACTGGTAATAGGTGCTACACACAGTTCAAAAAATACTACGCCAAGCTCAGCACCTCGCATATGCCCGCTGCTTCCTTGAGAGCAGTCCATGTTTTGATTTCATATTGATTGTAGTTTTAGGATTGTGCAATACTTGACGTCCGGCGTTGTCAGTCAACCGTTCGGCGACATCCGCCACCGTCCGTCACCCGTACGGTGCCGTCCGTCTCATGTACGGTGCCGTTTGTCACCCGTACGGTGCCGTCCGTCACCCGTACGGTGCCGTCCGTCACCCGTACGGTGCCGTCCGTCACCCGTACAGTGCCGTCCGTCACCCGTACAGTGCCGTCCGTCACCCGTATGGTGCCATCCGTCACCCGTACGGCGCAGTCCGTCATCGTCCGCCACCATACGTTATCGTACGCGAGTTATTTGCGTACGAAACCGCACGGTGGCGGACGGCACCGTAGGGATGCTGGACGGTGCCGGACGGTACCGTGTGGGTGACGGACGGCGCTGCACGTCAACAAAAGTATAGCGCTACCCTTTACTCTATATTTTACCAAAACCACCTGAACTTGACTAGCTATGTCAATTACAATTTAGGCTCAAAGTGAAGCCAAATGTTTTGTTGGTGGAATCCATCGCTAAATGCATTTAGTATGTAGCATATTCACAAAATTCGAATTTGTTTTGTTTATTAGTTTTATATTCACCCATAGCTTCGTTCAATTTAGCTGTAAAATATACCTCTTGATCGGCTGGTATTTGTAATTTAAACCCGGCGGAACTGATATGTTTGTTTTTTGTACAGCTCACCACTAAAAACGTTAAACAAGTTATTTTAATTTTTAACTGTTTTAGCTAATAAACTTTATTACATTTAAAATATCAATTTTTACTTCGAAACCATTTCAAAAGTTTCAAAAGTTAGCTTTAATTTTAACTGCCGACGATCTCAAAATATTTGTTTTCAAAACCCACCATAAAACGCAGTCTGAAGTTACCCGTCTAACAAAATAATTAATATTAATAATTTCGTATACTTAATAATTTTTTCTAACATTTTAACTTTATTTCGCATGTAAACAAAAATATTAATTTTGAGCCAAAGCCATTTAAGCTGAATACTTATTGTTTTTCTTACATTTTAACTTTATTTTACATGTAAAGTAAAAATATTAATTTTGAGCCAAAACCAAGCTAAATAAACTAGCTATGTCAGCAATAATATACGGGTTAGTTGGATGCTTGCTTGTTTCGACGATAATTGCCGTCGCTGTCAGCGTCTATTGCGCGATTCATTGTTGGCGTAGGAAATTTTGGCGTCGAAAATCACGAAACAGTCGAATTCGAGCCGCATCTGCATTTTGTGCCACTGGAGTGCGATGTAGCACATCATCTGCAGTCATGGGTAGTGTCCCTGGGATCGCGTCAGATCCCCCTGATATGAACGCAAATAACACTCGATGTAAGTTCAAATCAAAGGGTGCGTACCTGTGTCAGTAACCAAATGCAAACTGCACATGCATTGCATACATAGTGGAGAATGTTTGACAATTCAGCCCATGTAAAGATCAGGGACAGAACATTTTTCTGTGGGACTGCAATAGAATAAGCTTAAGCTTTAGAATATTTTTATGCTTGGCTTTAGGCTTCGGTATAAGCCCACCCTTACGCTTAAGTTTAGGCTTAGGCTTATGCTTAGGAATACGCTTATACTACTGTTCCGTTACTGTTCTTTACATTGGCCGACAATTCTTACTCTTATGCGCAGTGTAAAATCTCTACAAGACGTGACCACCTCTGTTCGACCCGTCAAACACCTATAACGGAGTGCTGCAATGGTCAAAAGCCTTCCGACTGCGGGGCTGGAAGTTCACGTCGTAGTTTGAAATTATATCTCAGATGAAATAAAATTTAACTGAAGTGTAATTTGGATTGATACCACAATTCAAAAGACGTACTCTAAAAATTGAATTGCCTGCAGTGCGAAATTTATTTCGACAATACAGATCAATGTTTGCTCATAAATGTAAAGGACTCGATGAATTAAACGAGGGGCGTTTGAGACTTAGCCTCGACCCCACGCACCAGGCAAAGAGTCGCGGTTTAGTGACTTTTCAAGCTGCGTTATCTTTTGCTAAATAAGCATTAATAACGCGGTTTTAATTATTAAAAAATATGACGCAAACCAGAATCCTTAAAAATTTTGCTTGAAATTTCTATTTTAAAAATATCAAACGTTCGACAAGCATCGCATCGTTCAACTGCAGTTGAATTTGAAAAGACAAAAATGCAACAGTTTTTAGTACTTTTTTTTAAAAAAACTGCATTCTGGACGTTTACACATTTCAGATGCGAACGGAATCCGGAGTCCACAGTCAAAAGAAGCGTCTTCAATTCATTCCGTGTTCGAAAGCAGCGTTGACCAACAATCAGCGCATGGACGTGGAAGTGATTCTATACGAGAAGATCGTTATTGTAATCAGATCAAGGTAAGCGTTAGCAATTTAGTTGAGTATTTTGGCCAATGTAAAGAACAGGGATGAAACAGTATTATAAGCATATTCCTAAGCCTAAGCCTAAGCCTAAGTGTTAGAATGAGTTTATTCTTAAGCTTAAGCCTAAAGCCAAGCAAAAAAATTAGTCTAAAGCTTAAGCTTACTCTATTCTAGTCCCACAGAGAAACGTTCCGTTCGTGATCTTTACATGGGCCAGTATTTTAAAACGTCTTGCTGTGTTCTCTAAAGTAACGAGGTTGTTTTGTTAGCCTAAAATTTCATAGTTTGAGGTTTATAGATCTTGACCTAAACCTAATATAGTAAACCTACACTTTTTCATGGGTGTTGGGAAATTTAAACTAGAGTGAATGTAACGCATTATAATACTGCATATTTTCTGCGGTGGGACAAATTTTTAAATTTGTTTTTGCAGTCGACGGGTGTCTTAAAAATCCTGAGCTAATGTATAGAACAGGGGTGTAACCGTGAAGCATATTCCTAAGCCTAAACCTAAGCGTTAGAATAAACTTAAACGTAAGGCTATAAGCCAATGCCTAAAGCAAACTATTTCGTCTAAAGCTCAAACTTACTCTATTGCAGCCTTACAGAAAAAACGTTCCGGCCGCTGATCTTTACATGTGCCAAAACTTGAAACTGGCAAATCAATGTAATATAGTTTGCCAAAATAATGGGCCAATGTAAAAAAACAGGGGTGGAACATTATTATAAGCATATTCCTAAGCCTAAGCCTAAGCCTAAGCGTAAGAATGAGTTTATTCATAAGCCTAAGCCTAAGTAAGCGCAAGAATGAGTTTATTCCTAAGCCTAAGCTTAAGCCTAAACCAGGCAAAAAATAAGTCTAAAGCTTAAGCCTTTACTCTATTGCAGTCGCACAGAAAAACGTTCCGCCTCTGAATTTTACATGGGCCAAAGAATGTAAACTTTTTCAATGATAAGAAAAAAGTTTAAAAGTTTGACATAGTTTTTTGTTGTCAGGAAATGTACTCGGATCGCTGTTCGGCCGCAGAACGAAATTCGGTCAGCCTGTTCGGGGCCGCTCATCAAGATTTGAACGGAGTGACCAGTTATTTCCCAGTCAAATATGATATCAGTAATGATCGCGATGCAATGTCGTGTTTTCGTGGAACGCTTACGTTTTCGCTTCGATATGATTATATCCATCGTGTACTGATGTTACATTTGATACGCGCTTGTCATTTGCCTGCAAAGGTATTTGGTTTATACGGGGCGGTTTTAGGTTATAAACTGGTCATGAACGCTTGTGTTTGTCGAACACAAGCATTCATGGCCTATTTTGTGTGGTCCAAGTCGATGCTTAGGCGTAGGCTTAGGTTTAGAGTCAACCATACGGAGTGTGGTTTGGGCGAAAGTTTAGCTAAGGATTAGGTGTTTGTGAAAGACATAATTCAAGTGTAGATTTAGACAGAGATTTGTGTTTGCCTATTTTAGGTTTAAACGTGGTAACAATGCTTGTTAATAGCATCGCGTTCAGGCTCAGATTCTAGCACGACTTGTGGTTAAGGTTAGGATTAGATTTAGCTTGGGATTAGGTCGGATCAGATGAAATCGTTAATGATTTCGATCCATGTAAACGTCAGAGCTGTAACGTTTTTCTGGGGGACTTCAATAGAGTGAGCTAAAAGCTTAAAATTATTTTTTGCTAAGCCTTAGGCTTAGGTTAGGTATAACCTCATTTTTTACGCCTAGGTTTTGGCTTAGGCTTAGGTTTCGAAATACGCATATACTACTGTTACGGCCCTGTTATATATACGTTGGCGCTCACTTCTATAACTGTGGTGAACGCTGTCGGCAGTTCCTTACAGGATCGCTCAAGCAAATCAGATCCATACGTCAAAGTTTACCTGTTGCCAGACCGGAAAACACACTGCAAAACAAAAATTCACTATCGAACATTAAATCCAGAGTTCGATGAAATGTTTTCACTTGTAGTTCCGTACGCATCGTTGTCGTCAAAAATGCTCCAGGTAAAAATAGTTGTTTGATTGAAAGGTAGAGAAGACTTTCACAATGTGGGTGGCCCATGTAAAAATCAGGGGCGGAACGTTTTTCTGTGGGACATGAGAATAGAATAAGCTTCAGGTTTAGACTGATTTTTTTGCTTGGCTTAGGTTTAGGCGTAGGCTTAGGCTTAGGGTTAGGAATAAACCGATTCTTACGCTTAGGCTTAGGCGTAGATTTAGGCTTAGGCTTACGAATAAGCTTATAATACTTTTCCGCCCCTGTTGTTAACATTGGCCGAACCGAGAAACTTACAAAACATATCCAATACACTAAACGCTTAGTGGGCTTAAGAGTGCATGATACATTTTAATATGAGTACGCAACTCTGCGAGCCGCACATGGTGCAAAATGTACCATCGGGCGTTGCGTTTTTGGCCAATCCGTACTCGTTTAGTGGGAGGTCGCTGACACAGGCTGGTATATTTTGTACCGTGCGGAACCCAGAGAGTTGCATACTCTTGTATTTATGCACTCTTGGTTAAATCAATAGTGGATGATTTACTGTTTTGCACAAGAGAGTGTAACTGGGTACATTCTGCGTACAAAAAATGTATCCAGCGCACGTTGCGTTTTTGTCCTGCCCTCGTTATTTATTTTGGGGGGTGGTTAAAATTTGCCGAAACAAAAAAATTATATCATCCTAATAGAAAAAAGTTCTCCATTTATGATCTTGAAAATATGTAAAATTTTTCCATCTACATCAAGTGTATTACATGTGATATCGACCCCCCCCCTCGTAGAGTGAGAGGGGGTAGGGCAAAAACACAACTAATGATGGTACATTTTGTACCACGCACAACCTAGGTAATTGTACACTCTTGCCTAAGAATGATCATCCACTCTTGGTGTGACCACCACCCCCAAACAAACGATGAAAATTTATTATAAAATGTAATGAAAAAAGTTTCTTTGTGAGGGGGGCATTGTTAGCTAATTTTAGTAATTTCAGTTTACCGTTTATGACTACGACCGAATGAAGCGTCATGATTTGATAGGAACAGTGATAATGAAAGATTTATTTGAAAAGTCAGATCTGTATTCATGGACTGAGTACAGTTTGCATATACTTGCCAGTGATGTACGTTTTATTAATATTTACGAAATCGAGTATATATGTCGTAGCCAAAGTCGTAATTTAGCCCAATTCCGAATTGGGCTAGCCTAGGGCGCAATTACCACTTGTGCTAGCCTACGGCGTAATTTTTTTTGCAACAAGTGTACGCCTTATGATTTGTTACTACCTTAATGCCAAATTCAATAACGATTGGTTGATGCAAATACTGTTTTCTGATTGGCTAAGTAATCGCCACCTATTGGCTACCTAACAGTTTGTTTTACTGAGAAAAGCGGAATCTAGCAGGATTAAGACTACCAAGTAACCAATTACAAAACGCACAGATTTATCTGACACGATTCCGCCTTGGGCTGGCCCAACAGTCAGTTGCATGTTTATTAAAATTATAAACAAGCAGATCTATTTTGAATATTTTAAAGTCTGAAGTTAGAAGTATCTATTAACTTTTTACCTCCGAAACCACATAAACATGAGGTACTGTAGTGACCCGGAGCGTACGCCCCCCATCAGAAGTTTTTTGTGATAAAATAGTCAATAGTCCGTAACGGAAAAACAGGTAGGCTACCCTCCTGGAACCGCCAAATAAATATCAGTCACCCACTTATTCGGGTCACTACAGTAGGCAGAAAACGCAACCTGTGCTTGGATCAATTCTATGTACACGGAACGCAGTTTCAGTCGCGTAGTCTTCTTTAAGTATGCATTATAATTCACTCTTGATTTCAGTAATTCGTTGCAAAGCGAAGTAAGCAACGAGAGGTTAATTAGAAGAATTGCAAATTTGCACTTTCTTAGCAGTCCAGCAAGCAAACGCTTTGCATTTCCGACGTCTCGGCTTCTCTATGCTTCTATAAAAAGTTGTATACTCAAACAAATTTTTACACCAGTACTGTATTGACCAGAATAATAGGGGGAGACTGATATTTATTGGCCTCTCCAGAGGGTACCCCCCTTGTTACTCGGTTACGGACTATTATTTATTTTCAACCAGCCCTCCGCCATCCTTCCTTATACTGATATATCCGGTATTGGAACTATCCGGTCAATTATATACACGTTTTTGCCTTGCATCAAACGCTTGAGCGATAATGCAAGGTTATACTTTGGAATGTTGCTTTCAAACCTTAAGTGTGCTTTAAAATTTCGAACTCAAGATTATTTGGTTCAATAAGCATTAATGTGCTTCAATTAGGGATAATTGCCATTTATGGTCTCTAATTAGGGTTTAGGGACTCTATCCACTTACGGACACTTATTAGGGATACGGACTCCAATGGATTAGGACTCAAAATGGGGACCCCCCTCTTATTACCCCCCTCTTATTCGGGTCACTACAGTACCTATTTCTAAATTTCATTAAAATCGCCAACGGCACACAATACTGCGAATGCATAGCATGCTTTTTTAGCCAGTGATGTTCAGTTTTCATGTGTCAAACTGATTGTTAAAGGATTGGAACGTGCGCATCCCGTCTCTCTGACCCGTTCAGGGGCTGCTTGTTTAAATAAATTTACTACGTTGTATTATACAGGAAAAAGATGACTACGGTGATTTGCTGTTGTATCTTTGTTATCATCCTCAAGGCGAGTGGCTTCAAATTACTATTGTCAAAGCGTATAACCTGAGACCAATGGATATCACTGGAGCTTCAGGTAATCGAAAATGTAAAATTCACAACAATGCGATGTTCACAATAAAATTTTGTCAGCGGAACCACAAAATATGCCGTTTAGATCAGAACAATAACGAGCTCATTTCGAAAGTGCTAAAATCACAATCATTTGCATACACACTGGACAGATGCAAATCCACAAAGAACAAGAATATCAAAACAGCGCTGTCCGTCATACGGCTGGCGCCGTCCGTCACCGTGCGCCACTCGTACGGGCCCGTCCTTCACCGTACGGCGCCGTCCGTCGCAATACGGTGTCATACGTGTGTAATCAGCGTACGAGAACGCACGGTGACGGACGGCGCCGGACGGTGAGGGACGGTGCCGTACGGGCGGTGAAGGGCGGCGCCGGGCTGTGACGGACGGTGACGGACGGTGACGGATGGCGCCGTACGGGTGACAGACGCCGAGTAATGCGCCACCCAGCTTTTATCGGAATACCAAATTATTTAAAAAATTTGTTATCGAAGAATCCAAAAGGCGCACGTCTCTAGTTTTTTTCTGCTGAATGAAGGTTATAAACGGGCCCAGCATGCTGTACAACGACCAGTACCGTACTACATTGAGTACATTGAAGAAAATTATCTACGCACAAAAAATTGTCTTAAAGACTCGTGTTTTCTTAAATTTGCAATATATATGTTTAGAGTCCGTATTGAAATAGTATTGTTTTAAATTTCAGACAATATTTCTTGACTATGAGACAATATATTTTGCATGTAGTGACTGTAAAATTTCAAAAAAGTTTTCGAGGGACTAAAATTGAAAAAAAATTTCTAGTTCTTTACCGATGACACACTGGTACGATGCTAGTGAAAAAAAGTAAATGATGTAACGAGTTGGGTGTGGATTCTGCATTAAGCACTCGATCCACTACCAAATTAAGCCTGAATTTTTTTGCTACGGCTATGGCGAGTTTAAGAACCTGAGGTTAAATTTTGTGTTTTTTGTGAATTTCAAATTTCAATTTTGCATTAAAATTTAAGCATTCTAATGAATCATACAATTTTAAATATTTACACTCAAAGGCTTTGCATTGCAGCGAAATTATCAGCGTTAATTGCTTAAACGACGATTGTGCAATTAATATTAATTTCCACAAAGCTGGAACCAAATACGTTGCAATTATATTAAAATATCAAATAACCAAGTACTTATTAAAGTAATTTGTTAACATCACTGTCACAGTCTGCGAACAGCATCCGTGGGCGCTATATACAAAATTTTTCGCCACGTTACTAAATTTTCGTATTCTAAATTCCATTTATTCGAAATTCAATTTTAAATTTCAGATATTCATATAAAAATCTACCGCAACAATGGTGACAAAACTGCATTCCTGGGCACTGTGATACTGTAGTGACCTGAATAAGAGGGGGTAATAAGAGGGAGTCCCCATAATGAGTCCCAATCAATAGGAGTCTGTAGTCCTAATAAGAGTCCGTAACCGGATAGTCACAAAGCTCTAATTAGTGTTTATAAATATCAAGTATCCCTAATTGTAGCGCATAAATGCCTCCAGGACCAAATACAGTTGAGTTCGAAACTCTAAAGCATAAGTTTTGAAAGTACATTCTTAAGTATAACCTCGCATTATCGCTCAAGATTTTGATACAACACAAATGCAGTAATGAAAGGCGGCGGAGGGCAGGTTAAAAATAAACAACATTCCATAACCGAATAACAGGGGGGCATCCCCTGGAGAGGTACAATAAATATCAGTCCCCCTGTTATTCGGGTCACTACAGTTCGCAAAATTTTTACCCACTTTGCTAAGTTTTTATATTCTAAGTTCTATGCTTAATATTTCAGATCCTTACGTAAAAATCTACCACACCGTGGGCGGCAAATTGATTCACAAACGAAAAACATCACTCAAACGTGCGAATCTAAATCCTGTATACAACGAAGTATTTGCGTTTGAAGTTTCCGTTGATCAGCTCAACGATACGAACTTTCTCATCAAAATCATGGATTGGGATCGGTAAACGTTCTGTTTTGAATTATTAAATGCTCATATTTGTGTTGACTGTAAATTTCAATGCGTTGATTAATCAACTCAGCTGTAACGAATTAAACATTTTGTGAGTTAATGTCAGTAAACATTAACTCACTCTGAGTTGAAAAAAGTACAGATTGAGTTGAATCAACTCAAAATAACGAGTTCTAAAAGTCCTAATTCAGGCTGCTAAAGTGGTTCAACTTTATTCAGAGTTTTATTGGAGTTTCCAGTGTTTTTTTTCTTCACTCAAAATAATATTTCTGATATTTAAGAAAAAATTTGTTACATTTGAGAAATACGATTAGCAAGGTGCACTTGAAAAGTATTTCTGTTTATAAGAGAAACGTTTTCAAAAAACGTTTTGAAATAAAGTCTGAAAATAAACGTTTTCCAGTTATTTTTAGAAAAATTGTCTTAAATATCAGCAAAACTTTTCAGATTTGCCACAGAAAACATTTTTCTGAATAAATTCAAAAATACTTTTTGTGTGTAGTGTGACAGCTGCACTGAGCTCAAGTGCCAAACGTCTCACTGCTCAGTGCTCGTATCTTAGCTTATAATTGCATATCTGATCGAAAGTAAAATAATCAGTAGAAATTTTTTACGGTCTGTACCCCAGGTTAGCATGCAATATATATTGTCAAATGCAATGCAAGTGGTGTGTACACGAAATAATACACAATGCGCAGTGTTTAACAAATATTACCCATATATGCTACGGTACAAAATGTTCACGTGAGAGAAACTGTTTTATTTCAGAATCGGCAAAAACGACGTGTTAGGCTGTACAGTGGTCGGTCCTGAAAGTTTAACGGTTGAAGGCAGAGCACAATGGGCCGAAGCAATTACTCATCCGAGACGAGCTGTCGGAAAATGGCACGCTCTGCTTGAAGATGTTCCAAAATCATTTCGACAGCTTAAAAAAGTTTAGCGAATTTTGTATGGCTGTGCAAATATATAACTTTGTACCAACAATATTGTGTGAACAACAATTTGATTTGGGGGCCAAACGTGGGAGATTGAAATATATAACAGTATTGGCAGACTCAGGGATGTATGCAATGGCGAGAGACTAAGGGAACTATATCCTCACGCATGACTTCTGGCAAAGTGACCAGAAAGATTCTTTTACAAAAATTTACAATAATCCAGCTGAATCTTTGATGACAACAGCAAATGGTACTGGAGCAGGCTCTCGGTGGGAGTCGCCGAACATTGTGGGGTGAGAACGCATTGCGACGACGATCAAATTATTTTTCAATTTTTTTGTTTAAAATCTTGTTAGGGTGGGGGGCCCATTTTTGAGGTGGGCCCCCCTGGGGAGGCTGCTCCAGCCCGCGGCTTTAATGTATTTCAATGCCAAAAACACCCGGTTCACCCAGGCGCTAATCATCGTTACTTGGATACTATTACAGATCTTACCCAGATCAATTGTTGTTGCGCTGATGAAAACGAAATAAACCGATAATACATTATCTTTTTTATGAGCTTTAAAAGCTTGTCCCGAAATGAACTATTATCCGTTGAATTAAACGTTTGTTTGTTTTATGTTAAAAGCTTGAGCGATAATGCAAGGTTATACGTAGAAAAGAACGTACTTTCAAAACTTAAGTATGCTTTAAAATTTCGAACTCAACTTGATTTGGTCCTGTAGTCATTTATGCACTGCAGTTAGGGGCAATGGCATTTATGGACTGTAATTCGGGTTTAGGGACAATATACGTTTACGGACTGTAATTAGGGATGCGGACTCCTATTGATTGGAACTAAAATGGGGACCACCTCTTATTCGGGCACCATACTAGACTACATATTCTAGCATGAGCTTGGGCTTAGGTTACTTTTAACAGAACCACTTTCATTAAATTTTACTATTTGTACAAATTTGTTTTTAGCGCAAACTGAAGCGTAATCATTTGATTTGTAAAATGTTAGTTTTACTGCTATACGGACCTCGACCCATGTTACTTTAAGGGGCGTCCAGCTTTCTGGTGGATCTATAAAAGAGTAGGTTTAGATTCTAGATTACATTTTTTTGCTTAGGCTTAGGCTTTAGGAACACATTTTTGCAACGCTTAGGCTTAGGCTTAGGCTTAGGAATGCGGTTAATTTACTGTTACGCCCCTAAAAGTAACATTGGCCTGGATTTCAAACAAGCGGCACCAGTGAGCTCTTTTCGTCGTTTCATGCGAGTTTTCAGTAAACAAAGTTTAAATTTGATAATTACTTGACAAACGCATATTTTGGCAAACAGGGCTGACCAATCACAAACTGTATTATTTGGTTTTAGATTTAGCTTTTTGTTATAAAGTGGTTATACATAATTTCATAGAATAGTTTATCTGTTGATAACATTTCAATTAAATGTACTATCTTGCACGAACCAGGAAGACACAGAATCCTCGATGTGACCGAATCTGAGTACGTTGCTATTTTGCCGGCATCAAAATCGAAATCCATTGCAAGCAAAATTTTATTATTAAAACACACAGCCAATGTTACTTTTAGAGGCGTAACAGTAGATTAAATGTATTCCTAAGCTTATAGACCCACCAGAAACCTGGACGCCACTTAAGGTAACAAGTGCCAAACACACAGAGACAGAGTAAGATAGTGACTAGGACTTTGCCTGAAGTGTGAAGAAAACTACTTAAGCAACAAGATAGATTAGCCAGTGAAACGTCCTCATTGCTGAGCCGGAGTACAAAATCTGTGAAATTTGTCATTATCCAGAGTTGCGGCTATTGCCGGCGTTAGGTATTAGGCCTCTCAAAAGCGGTTAGCCCGCGCTAAAATGTTTTTCAATTTCGTGTGTCCGCGTAAGAATTTTTAGTGTGCCAAGAAGGCCACCCCTATGGAGACATCCCAGATTGGGGTGAGGGTGGTTGGAGGACGCGTCCGTCGGCACTTACTACCGCCTTGCCGAAGGTAATCCTGAATCATGAAGTTAAATTGATGTTTAAAATCGATATAGTTTCAGCGGCCCATGTTACTTTAAGGGGCGTCCAGGTTTCTGGTGGATCTATCAAAAAGTAGTTTTAGATTCTAGATTACATTTTTTGCTTAGGCTTAGGCTTATAGGCTTTTAGGAACTCATTTTTGCAACCATTAGGCTTAGGCTTAGGTTTAGAAATACGCTTAATCTACTGGGCCAATGTAACGAACAGGGGTGGAACAGTATTATAAGCATATTCGTAAGCCGAAGCCTAAGCCTGAGCCTAAACCTAAGCGTAAGAATAAGCATATTCTTAAGCCTAAGCCTAAGTCTAAGTCAAGCAAAAAATAGCCTAAAGCTTAAGCTTACTCTTTTCTAGTCTCAAAGAAAAACTCTCCGCTCCTGATCTTTACATGCGCCATGTACTGTTACGCCCCTAAAAGTAACATTGACTGTGAAAGGTTAAAATGAAACGCATTAATACTTTCTCAATTTTTAGAATATTTTTCTAAAATTGGATCAATCGGTTCAGTGAACGTGAACGGAAATGCCGAATCAATAATGTTTTGAGCTTCTTGTTTTAGCCGATCGCGTTCAGAAGCCTGTAAAATAAAAAGTATCAAACAGTTTCTAAAATTCTGTCGTATTATTAAGATTATTTTCCAAAATTCAATTAAATCATATGAACACGATAGTGTTCATATATATGGTTCGCGCTTCTCAAGTGCGTATTTTCAGTTTAGTTTGCATGTTGGTACTCAAGTAATAGCAGACCTATTTCGTTTAAATTTTGTACACTGGTATACTGGTCCGTCGGGAATATCCGTGCCAAGGGATTTGCCAAAAGAGCGTGGGCTTCAGTAGCTACGGTCAAAAAACTCGTTACAGAAAGTGCACGAAATTTTCCATTTTGGTTCAGCACTTTTTTCCCGTTAGCTATGTAATTTTACGGTTATAACTTTCACCACTTTATAGAGCTTGTGGTTGGTTTCATCACAACGGTTGGTTTCACCCCAACTGTCGGTTTAACCATAACGGTTGGTTTCACCCCATCAGTCGGTTTCACCGCAACGGTTGGTTTCACCCCAACTGTCGGTTTCACCCCAACGGTTGGTTTCACCCCAACAGTCGGTTTCACCCCAACGGTTGGTTTCACCCCAACTGTCGGTTTCACCCCAACGGTTGGTTTCATCCCAACAGTCGGTTTCATCCCAACGGTTCGTTTCACCCCAACTGTCGGTTTAACCATAACGGTTGGTTTCACCCCAACAGTCGGTTTCACCGCAACGGTTGGTTTCATCCCAACAGTCGGTTTCATCCCAACGGTTGGTTTCACCCCAACTGTCGGTTTCACCCCAACGGTTGGTTTCACCCCAACAGTCGGTTTCACCCCAACGGTTGGTTTCATCCCAACAGTCGGTTTCATCCCAACGGTTCGTTTCACCCCAACTGTCGGTTTAACCATAACGGTTGGTTTCACCCCAACAGTCGGTTTCACCGCAACGGTTGGTTTCACCCCAACTGTCGGTTTCACCCCAACGGTTGGTTTCATCCCAACAGTCGGTTTCATCCCAACGGTTCGTTTCACCCCAACAGTCGGTTACACCCCAACGGTTGGTTTCACCCCAACGGTTGGTTTCACCCCAACGGTTGGTTTCACCCCAACAGTCGGTTTCACCCCAACGGTTGGTTTCACCCCTGCAGTCGATTCACCCCAACGGTTGGTTTCATCCCAACAGTCGGTTTCATCCCAACGGTTCGTTTCACCCCAACAGTCGGTTACACCCCAACGGTTGGTTTCACCCCAACAGTCGGTTTCACCCCAACTGTTGGTTTCACCCCAACAGTCGGTTTCACCCCAACGATTGGTTTCACCCCAACAGTCGGTTTCACCCTAACGGTTGGTTTCACCCCAACAGTCGGTTTTACCCCAACGGTTGGTTTCACCCCAACAGTCGGTTTCACCCCAACGGTTGGTTTCACCCCAACAGTCGGTTTCACCCCAACGGTTGGTTTCACCCCAACAGTCGGTTTCACCCCAACTGTTGGTTTCACCCCAACAGTCGGTTTCACCCCAACGGTTGGTTTCAACCCATCAGTCGGTTTCACCCCAACGGTTGGTTTCAACCCAATGGTTCGTTTCACCCCAACGGTTGGTTGGTTTCACCCCAACGGTTGGTTTCACCCCAACGATTGGTTTTACCCCAACGGTTGGTTTCACCCAAACGGTTGGTTTCACCAGCTCGGTTGGTTTCACCCCAACGGTTGGTTTTCTCCCAACGGTTGGTTTCACCCCAACGGTTGGTTTCACCCCAACGATTGGTTTCACCCAAACGGTCGGTTTCACCCCAACGATTGTTTTCACCCCAACAGTCGGTTTCACCCTAACGGTTGGTTTCACCCCAACAGTCGGTTTCACCCCAACGGTTGGTTTCACCCCAACGATTGGTTTCACCCCAACAGTCGGTTTCACCCTAACGGTTGGTTTCACCCCAACAGTCGGTTTCACCCCAACAGTCGGTTTCACCCCAACGGTTGGTTTCACCCCAACAGTCGGTTTCACCCCAACTGTTGGTTTCACCCCAACAGTCGGTTTCACCCCAACGGTTGGTTTCAACCCAACAGTCGGTTTCACCCCAACGGTTGGTTTCAACCCAATGGTTCGTTTCACCCCAACGGTTGGTTGGTTTCACCCCAACGATTGGTTTTACCCCAACGGTTGGTTTCACCCAAACGGTTGGTTTCACCAGCTCGGTTGGTTTCACCCCAACGGTTGGTTTCCTCCCAACGGTTGGTTTCACCCCAACGGTTGGTTTCACCCCAACGATTGGTTTCACCCCAACGGTTGGTTTCACCCCAATGGCTGACTTCACCCCAACGGTTGGTTTACCCAACGAACAATGTCACCCCGTGGTTGTTTCGCCACAATGGTTGGTTTTATACATATACGTTGGTTAGGCGCTTGTTGTCAGGATAAAAGTTTCTGTCATGCAAACGATTTATTGAAACTCTGTATTTTGTTTAAAGAGTCTTCTCATTTTTCATTGTTCAGATTGATGGATTAATCAGCAGCTTGGTAAAGCGGTTGAAACTAGAAAAAATTGCTCAGCACTTGAGCAGCATGGAATATGCTTCATGTTCCTATTAAAAGGATAGTAACTAGACCAGCACATTCGTTCGATGTAACCTAGAAAAATATTAAGAAACAATGGCGTCCAAAATCATGTTGACTATTAATTCTTCTGAAACATATTGCGGATAGCAAAATTTCTGTAATACAAACAAGTTTATAGGTCTACCGAGTTATTTGTTTCACTGCATAGTCACGACCAGAGGCTCAAAATTCTCACCGTATTCTGGCTGCATCGACTAATCTGGCAAAAGCAAAGATCGCTCTACTTCAGCCATGTCTCTGTAACCCAGCCATTATCTAAGAAATTTCTTAAAATGCCTAATAAATCTGCCAAAAACTTTCAACATAAAAATAAATTTGCTCTCCGCAATATGTTTATGAAGAATTAATAGTCAACATGATTTTGGACGCCATTGTTTCTTAATATTTTTCTAGGTTACATCGAACGAATGTGCTGGTCTAGTTACTATCCTTTTAATAGGAACATGAAGCATATTCCATGCTGCTCAAGTGCTGAGCAATTTTTTCTAGTTTTAGTTTAAACTAGAAATGAGCAACAATTTCAAATAAATAAGCTTAAGCGTAAAAACTATAAAAAATGGTTTAGTAAAAAAATTACTGATTTAAGTGCAGTAAAATTAGCTTTAGCTTATATCGAGTTAGTTTAAACGTTTACAGAGCTTTCCTCGTTCGCGCTAATATGTGGGAACTCCTAATTTGAATATTCGTGGTTAATTGGAATACTTTAGCCGTTGTAGGATAGACCCATGTTCCTTTAAGGGGCGTTCAGGTTTCTGGTGGGTCTATAAAAGAGTAGGTTTAGATTCTAGATTATATTTTTTGCTTAAGCTTAGGCTTAGGCTTAGGCTTAGGCCTAGGCTTAGGAACACATTTTTGCAACGCTTACGCTTTAGGCTTAGGCTTAGGAATACGCTTAATCTACTGTTACGCCACTAAAACTAACATCGGCCGCAGGATATATAAGGCGGGGGTGAAACATTGTTTTTGATGGCTGTTTCGTTGCGTGTAACTTGAAAGTTGTTAATATGCTTTTACAGGTATTTTCGATATTGTTTTAAATAAAGTGTGCCGCTTTTATTCGATATGGTTTATTAAAATGTTATTATTAGTCGCCTTGTTAGGACTCGCACATTATAATTTCAAAAGACCAAACTTAAATTTTGCAATTAACAAACATTTTACTGCGATGAAGTTTCTGTTAAACCCTGATGCCTCGATAATGCTTGTTTCACGATAAAATGTCACGAGTCCGAACAGACAAGCGTCATAACCTAAGGTTAACACTCGAAAATTTTCAATTTTTTTTCAGTGGTAACCCTAAATTAACGCAAAATTATCAATAACCTAAGGTTTACGAACACTCGGATATTTCTAAAATTTCCAAGTGTTAACTTTGATAGGTTATGACATATTCTGCGACACTTCCGTGATATTTTATTGTGAAAGAAGTATAACGGGTATTTTTCCGAGTGTCAACCTTAGGTTACGACATCTTTGGCCAATGATACTTTTAGGGGCGTAACAGTAGATTAAGCGTATTCCTAAGCCTAAGCCTAAACCCAAGCGTTGCAAAAATGTGTCCTTAAGCCTAAGCCTAAGCCTAAGCAAAAAATGCAATCTAGAATCTAAACCTACGCTTGCATGGACCTACAAGAAACCTAGACGCCCCATAAAGTATCACGGGCGGTGGCATTTTCTGTGGATCCTTGTAACATTTTATTGTAAAACAACCGTAACATTTGGAACGTACATTAAAATCTGATGGCAGTTGAAAAGGTTCGTTTAAAATAGCGATATGTTTACTGTGAGGTATTCGACGTTGCGAATCTAAAACAGTTAATAGGAAACATTATTTAAATTGCATTTTGTAATTTTTAAAATTAAAAAAAAATTTTCGCTATAACTTCAAACCGTGTGAACACGGTAAGTCTAAAACAAAGCAGACCCGTAGCCAGCTAACCTTGCTGAGGATGGGGGGGTGCAAAAATTATGTCAGACGGGGCATACAAAGTTTTCATTGACTTATACGCGGAAAGTTTTAAAAATTTTCTAGGAGAGGGGACAAACTTTTTCAGACGGTACGAGCCTGCCCCCTGGTCGCTCCTCATATTGGATACGAGACCAAAACAAAGTCGTACACTTTTAGATTTTAGTTAAAGCCAGGAGTGGTTATATGAAGAATCTAAAGGGGAGCGCATGCCTAGTTTTTTGGCTCTTTTCGGCTATGCTCCATGCCAGTGTTTGACCAACGGATGTTGCATTTTGAAAATTGTTTTATTTTTGAGCTTCTCATAAAACTTCGTGTGGTCATTTCATGCCCAAATTTGAATTTTTGAAAAATACGATTTTTTAAGGTTTCAAGGTCATCTTAGGCACCCAAAAAAATTTGTTAAAAAGTTAGACAAATTATATAAGTACCATTCGATGCAGCTTGTGAAGTTGAGTCTAATTCGGTTAAATTTTCTTCAATTGAAAGTCTGGCTAACGAGTTAGCTTCAAATAACTGATTTGGCACGCTGCCAACGATTTGGTCGGTGACATTTCGACATTTCAGTTATTTGACCGTAACGCGTTCACCAACAGTTTGACTGTAAAAATTTAATACAATTTTACTTAGTTCGCAGGCTGCGTCGAATGGTATATATTTATTTTGTCTAACTTTCTTTCAAAAAACTTTTGATTCGGGGGCACCTTGGTCCTTGTGACGGTCGTGGAATCACTAGGGGAGTTTGTGAGACTTACAACTTTAGGCAAATATGTTTTGTCGGCTAGGACCAATCGCCCACCCGCCTTGTCACCGCCCTTCGTTAAAGCCGACGGAATCTCATGTTCCTATTTACGTGATAGCTGGGGATTTGCTTCCAGGGGATAAAGGAGGAATGGCAAACACATCCCTCCCCCAAAATTTCAAGGGATGCTACTACAAAATACTTTTACAATGTTTAAAATAAACATAGCGTATTTCAAAAATTCATTTTACGATTCTAATTTTCTGAAATGAAATTCTGCCGATGCCACTGATTGTTCACTGACATTTACCGTAAATATCTTTTGGCCTTGTACTATCATCACGCGGTTCAGATATCATTATTTCTGGCTGATCGTTGGACGACTGGGAAACGAATTGTTGCGATGAAGCACTTCGTGGTTGTCTGAAACTTACATCTCGAGCCGTTTTAGAACTAATACTACTTCGAAACTAGTGTCAAAAGGTTCATAAAGACAATTTTTTTATTACACTGTAAATTTCAGTGAGTTGACTAATCACCAGCACAGCTAGCGAATTATAGTTCATTCTGAGCTACATCAGCAGACATTGGCTCACTGGGAGATAAATTAATTCTGAGTAAGTTTATTATATAACTCACAATGAGTTTAATCAACGCAGAATTCTAAGTTCTAAAAGTTTCTAATTCACGCACAGCGATTCAACTATTAATTTTGAATTAAAATCAACTCACTGGAATTTACAGTATGCATAAAGGGCTGGCCAAGAAGGTTGCCCCTGGTTCACTAAAATGTTAATGTGGTGTAAAATACAATTTGCATTCAGGTCTTCAAATTGCTATGTTTTGATGCGCAGGTTGTTATTCAAATGTTTATAAACTTGTGTCGGCGCTTCTGATCATAGAGCGGACTCACACACCGTTAAAAAATTAACGTTATTCGTGTGGCCCGTGTCCTCTATTGAGGTCCGTCGCCGTGCAGTGTCGGACACGCGGCACCGCACAACAAGTCTGCCGCCACCCTAAGGATGGCGGAATACTTTTGATGACGTCCGGCGCCGTTCGCGGTCGTCTGTCGCCGTTCGGCATTGTGCCACAACGCACGTGTATTACCGGATGGCATAGCATATCCATTTGTAAACAAAACATTTTTGACGGGCGACACCGAACGGCCCCTTACGTCAAGTATAACGTCACCCCAACGGTTAACCCTTGCTCACATGAATATTTTCTATTTCCCATGAGACCTACTTTTATGCTAGGATTCGAACTCCAGAGACTGGAGTGGGAGGCGTATACCATCACCACTCAGCTATAGGAGGTTGACGCTCGAGCCCGAGGGGGCTCTCACGTCTTCTGGTGATTTAGTACAATGCATACGTGTTGCAATTGTTAAACAAGGTGCTATATATTATTTAACGTATATACACTGCGATGAGTTGCCTATAGGCAACTCAATCTGAGAAGGGGTTAATACAGCCTGGCGCAGTTATGAAGTCATGACAGCACTTCTGAAATGCCTATTTGTTTCATAGTTGGCAAGATTTTATCAGTTGCAAATTATTGCTCACTGCGCAGCATAAAATCATAAACAAAGCGATCAAATCTTATTAAAAAAGCAACACGCAAAACCAAAACATTTTTGTTGCAATATCATTGGTTCGGGACCAAAGCCAAGGGGGGCGCAGGAAGGGTTCAGCCCCCCTGGAAAAGTTTTGGCTCCCTGTAGGAAGTTTTCAACCTTGCTTGTTACTCATTGAAAACCCTTGAATGTATCTCCTGAAAAAATTTTTTAACCACCCTAGCTAGGTGAGCTGGCTACGTGCCTGCATTCGTAGAAAGTTTGTTTTTGGTCATGTGGCCGCTTAGGTTGCCTGAGCAATAATTAATGTTTGAAAGGACCAAATTGGTACTGACGTAGTGATAGCACTCGTTTACCTTGGTCCGTGATTGAAATCAGACCGCTGTTGAGCTGATGCTTCAGTGACGGTTATTCCAGCGTTAGTGGCAGGTTTCTAAACAGAAAGAGTCGTAGAAATGTATAAAAGGAACCAGGGACGTCTACAGGCAAGGATTTTGGGATATATCGACGTGAAATTACTGAAAAATTTGAAATAAAGGCACTTTTACAAGTTGTAGACTAATCTGCAGAGGTCAGAATTATCGTTCGTTACGCTTGCTCGCAAAAAACCGTTAGACGTGGTTATTGCTTCTCAAAGTAATATACTATGGATACGACCGTGACAGAATCGTATCGTTATTTATGCTTAAAATACTTGATCCTGAAATGCAAAAATATTGTGTTTAAAAATACCTCTAAGAAATCCATTGGAGCAAAAGTGGATGATATCCACCTTGCAGAAGAGTGTGTAACTGACGCGCTGGTCCATGGCGCAAAATGTACCACCGCGCGTTGCATTTAAGCCCGGCCCCCCTAATCCTAGGCTCGTGGTTGTTGTCACACTCAATGCGTATGCCATTCCTCAATAATATATGTGGAACATTTTAGTGCCCGCAAAGTTTTATTAATTTTACTCAATGAAGCAAACTTGACCTCCCGCCCTCAAAACAAGGGATGCTGTAGGCCAAAAACCCAACCTGCGTTGGGTACATTGTTTTGTACACAGAATGTAACCAGTTGCACACTCTTGTTATAAAAAGTATTATCCGCACTTGATTGGAGTAAATATAGGCATTGGAAATTGCAATTTACGGTGCATTTCCACGTCAAAAACTGTAAGCTTAAAAGTGTTGCAGAATCACTGTAGCAGTAGGCTTTAAATAAGTTGATAAACACTTGACTTACCTTGTGCGTGCGTCTGAACCAACAGAACAAAGCAATGAGCGTTAAGATTCCGCAGAGAAGGATAACTGAAACGATGATAACAACGATTACCCACCATGGTAAGCGACGTTTTCTTGAACCGTCTGCTAGTGCATCATAATTGTTCAAATGTTGCGACAGTTGAATTGATTTGACAATCTAAAAACAAGAAATAGTTTTTGTGCAATAAACCATTTTCGGCAGTTTTCCTTGTTAACTCAAAAAATTCTCATCGGTCTATATGTAGTCAGTGTCGTAGGAGGCATAGTTGTACGTAGGGTGGTTGGTTTTCTTATCAATTTATAACTCTGAATCATTTTTCAAAGGCGATGGCGATACCAAATTTCTGCTCTTGGAATCATATCAACGAAAATCCAGGGCAGGATTCTGATTAAGTACAGTAGTGACCCGAATACGATGGGGTGACTAGTTTAGGAGTAGACTTTTAAAACTTTACGCTGCCATGAATATAGGCAGCATTACAGCTGAGTAATCAATCTAATTTTGTAGCGAACTTAATTTGATCCAGGAAACATTTGCGCAATCTAATTTGTAATAAGTAATTTGTACTTTTTTCATTTACAGACTTAATTTAGTAAAATAGACTCCTGTTAATTGAGGCTCAAAATATGGATGCCGAACTGTCAGTGTATGCCCCTACTTATTCGGGTCATCAATTAAGTATCTCAAACTTTTATAAAACACTAGTACGCGGTATTCTTGTCTTTGTGTACTGTAGTGAGCCGAATAAGAGGGGTAATAAAGAAGGAAGGTTCCCCACTTTGAGTCCCAATCAATAGAAGTCCGTATCCCTAATAAGAGTCCGTAAGCGGATAGAGTCCCTAAACCTTAATTAAAGTCCATAAATGTCAATTATCCCTAATTGTAGCGTATAAATGACTCATGGAACAAATAAAGTTGGGTTCGAAACTTTAAAGCGTACTTAAGTTTTGAAAGTACATTCTTAAGTATAACCTTGCATTGTCGCTCAAGCTATTCACACGCGAAAATGAAACGTTCAATTCAACGGCTAGTTGCAATACTGAGTATATGTCAGTAACGAAGGCCGAGTTGACATAAATAACAGGCCGTAACTGAATAACAGGGGGTACCCTCTAATGAGGCAAATAAATCGGGTCACAACAGTAGCAGCTATTATTGCCGCAGATGCTAGCTCCTGGCGGCTCATGTATAGAACAGGGCCGGATCATTTTCCGGAGGGGCTATAATAGAGTCAGCTTAAGCTTTAGACTAATTTTTTGTTTAGGCTTAGGCTTAGGCTTAGGAATATGCTTATACTACTGTTCCGGCCCTGTTCTATACATGAGCCCTCCTGGCTAACATGCAAACTAAGAAACGCAACGCTTGCGACCGAGTACACTGTACCACACACTCTGACGACTTGATTCATCTAAGCATATTGGTGAATACAGTTGCAGACAAAAACGCGGAGAAATACAATTACAGTAACGCAAAAATCAACTTACGGGATACGTCAAGCGTGCGCTGGTTTCTTCGTTCGAAAGTTGCCCGAACGTAAGCTGAGCCATTTCTGAGAGCACTAAATGATCGTGGGATATCACGTAAAAGCGAAGAAGCACCAGTGTTGGCGACCGTCTATCGATACTGGTGACCTGAAACAGGGTAAATAAAACATTCATTGAAAAGCCTTTTCTGACAGGCATTACACTATAAATTTAAGTGAGTTGATTTTAACCCAGAATGAGTTGAATCACTCAGTCCGAGTTAGGACTATCAGAACTCAAAATTTTGAGTTGATTCAATTCATTCTGAGTTAATCAGTCAACTCACCCGAGTCAACTCAACTCAGAGTGAGAATCAACTCAACTGAGAGTGAGTTAATGTTTACTGATATTAATTTAGAAATAACCAACCAACTGGCTAGCTGAATTGATTAATCAACTCATTGGAATTTACAGTGTATCAGTTTACCATCAATGAAAACAAACATTGAAGCTTTTACCTTTACAACAATATTTTCACTGGAGCCCGTCCACTGTGTCCGCAGGGAATTCCGGTGATCTTCAGTTGCTTTTGGATTATCAACAAGGACTCCAAGTTGCCGTTTTCGTCCATCGATATAGCATTCTAGTAGTCTGGATTCGATTTGAGTCAAAAATTGACGCGTATAACTGTCCAGTTCCGCCGGAACGTTTAGCAGACACGCTAGTGTATATCGGAGTTCAGGTGGTGGAGGTATACCGGACAAATCGCTTGACGTCGTTGCTGCAATGAACGAAAAATGTAATATGAGAAGTTTTGGGTGCACGGTGCGGTAATGCATCGTCCAGATAAAAAGTGGTACACGAAATGCAAAATGAAAAATTCATTTTCGGGCACTCAATTTTGACTAAACTGAATTCCAGCATACTGTAGTGACCCGAATAGGAGGGGGACTGATATTTATTTGGCATCTCCAGAGGGTACCCCCTTGTTGTTCGGTCACGGACTGTTATTTATTTTCAACCAGCCCTCCGCCACCCTTCCTTACTGATATATATCCGGTATTGCAACTTATCCGTTGAATTAAACGTTTTTGCATTGCATCAAAAGCATTAGCGAAAATGCAAGGTTATACTTTGGAATGTTACTTTCAAAACTTAAGTACGTTTTAAAGTTTTGAACTCAACTATATTTGGTTCTGGAGTCATTTATGCGCCACAATTAGGGATAATTGACATTTATGGACTCTAATTAGGGTTTGTGGACTCTATCCGCTTACGGTTTACGGACTCTTATTATCGATATTAACTCCTATTAATTGGGACCCAAAATGAGGACCCCTCTTATTACCCTCCCTTCATGTTCGGGTCACTACAATAGACGCATCAATGTAAAAAAAGTCATGTGTAATAAACGAGGAATATCTGCAACCTTTGTGATCTGGAAGGTTGTTGTACAGCCTGAAAACATGTTTTCTTCTGAAATTTTTGTGAAATATATTTCCTCGTATAGACTGCTGCTTACTTGTAACTTGTTCAGGAACGCTTCTAGAAATCCTAGCCGACAAACTATTGACATAGCTTGGTTCGAATTCGCTAGCCGCTAACGCTTTCATTTCTGTCGACTTTGTCGCTGACGTCATGCCCACAAGATCAAAATTGTTTGTTGTTTCATTAGATGCGTTAGTTTCGACGCCATTTTGGTTTGCTAATAGTGTTTGGCTTAAAATGCGCGTAACGCGAGTAGCATTGATTGCTTCGGTTGTATTTGGCACATTTGGAAGCTGTTTTTTGGCACTTCTTCGAGACCGAATTTGAGGTCGTAGTAGATTTTGGACGGTAATTATTTTTCGAACCGTTGAGTGTGAAATCGCAGAAACTTGTAATGGTTGGCTTTTGAAAAATTTTGCTTCAAAGTTTGACAAATTTCCAGCAGTAACGGAAGTTTCCTGTCGAAAGCGTTGCGCACTCGTTGAAGAAGTATGTCTATGCTTCAGAGCGAAGCGATATAAATCATGTCGCTGGCCATGCGGCGTAGATTGAGCTACAACCACGAGATTCCCAGTGTTAGCTGGCATATTACAATTGGGACGCAAGTAAATTCTCGGAGCGCCAATAAGCATTATTAAAAAGACAGCGTGGTGAAATTGCATTGTGGCACCCGCGCGGTGGGCTTTTGCGGTGTGATTACATATTAGATGGCAGTGCTTTAATTGATAATTAAGGCGGTACTGTAGTGACTCAACTAAGAGGGGCGACTGATATTTATATATTTTGACTGTCCAGAGGATAACCGGTGCACTCCAAAAATGGTGAGTCAAATTGACTCTCTCCGAAATAGGCTTTTCCTGACTACATAAGCTGAGTCAATATTCGACTCCGCCAGAGTCAAATTCGACTCACTGAGTAGCATGCTTGACTCTGGAGGAGTCGAATTTTGACTCAGTTTGTGTAGTCAGGAAAAGCCTATTTCGGAGAGTGTCAATTTGACTTACCATTTTTTGCAGTGTGGTTTTTTGGTTACGAACTGTTATTTATTTTTAATTTACCTCGTGTTACATGGACACACTTTTTTATCTTTCTTCTGACCAGAACTGACTTAGTCCGGATCGTTTGCGTGATTGCCATGTTCGTTAATCTTTTTTTGGTTTTAGTAAAATTTATGCAGGTTATCTGAATGTCATTTACCTATTTTAGCAGTCTAGCGCATGCTTCTGCTTTGGTCTATTTTAAGAACTTTTAGGGCACATGAATTCTAACGGTTTCTAATTAGGGATACAGTACACACTTCTATTGATTGGGATCCAAATTAAAAACAACTTCAGCCTACACTGCAAAAAATGGTGAGTCAAATTGACTCTCTCCGAAATAGGCTCTACGGGACTACACAAATTGAGTCAAAATTCGACTCCACCAGAGTCAAACGTGCGACTCAGTTAGTCGAATTAGTTCCGTAGAGCCTATTTCGGAGAGAGTCAATTTGACTCACCATTTCTTGCAGTGTAGCTTCTCGCTCGTTTCGCTCGCGAAGTTTTATTAATTTTTTAATTTTCGAAAAATTTTACCTGCAGTGCTGTTCTAAGGAGAAATTCGTAGTCAAATTCTACAACCTAAATTGTGAATAGTAATTTCTTGAATATAAGGCATTTATGTCTTAACCATTTAAAACACAAAATTCTGATCTGTTTAAAGCCATGACTGTCTGAAATACAAGACATTAAGGTCTATTAAATTTAAGAAAGTAGGAGTCTTTAAATTTGAAGCCAAGTTATTTTGTGTGAGAATTAAAGGTAATAGTGTGTAGCTTTTCGCTCGCATCGTTTGAGATATTTTCTTCAAATGGAGCTCACGTAAGGAACAATTCAGTCTGGCCCAGTTACCTTGCCTGCCGAAAATTTAGGGAACCTAAAAGAGGGCTCTAAAATTGCTCACATAGCCGAGTTGAAAAGCGTTACCAATATCGTATTTGCGCCAAAAAATAACATAGATCAGCTGCTAAAGAGCTCTAAAACGAACTTTTAGGTGGAAACCCAATTCACGGACCTGACAGGCTGCGGCGCCCCCAATCCAAATTTCTCGGTACGCCACTGTGAGGCTACTGGTTAAGTAGATTAATAAAATTAGAAAGTTAGATTACAGTAAGATTAGGTTAAGCTTGTCAAATCGAGTTAGTTTGAAATCTTAGAAACAAGAGGTTTAGCGTAGCTCTTTTTGCAATGAATATTTTCTATTTCATCTCAGATGTAATTTTTAGCTAAGTTTTCGACGATGAAGTTTTCCAATGAGAAATAGTTCATCTGTCGGAATTTAGAAGAACAAGGCACAAACTAGAGCGATAATGCAAGGTTATACTAGGAACGTATCTTTCAAAACTTAAGTATGCTTTAAAGTTCGAACTCAACTTTTTTTCATCCTGGAGTTAATATGACCCCCGCTTCCGGGTCACTACAGCACAAAGTTTTAACAATACTTCAATCATATGAAATAGGGGTCATAATCTTCCCATACTGTTTAAACACTTTCCAGACTAACTACGAATTGCCCGCGATATATTTTCCACTAAGTTCTCCAGTGAATATTATATGATTAGTGTTGATCGTTAAAACAAAATTGGGTCAAAGCTTAATAATAATGCACTATTAGGTATATGGCTAGATTAGCTGGTACAACTAGTTCTTTGTTAAAACAAAAAGAAATGGTTTTACGCTTTCACCCTAGAAATACATTAAATGGATCAAATAAACATCTTTGACGCGCTTGAAGTGAAAAAGTTTTTAAAAATGAAATTTTGACCTAAGAAACATCCTTAAGGCTTCTGAAGTATTACCTTCCGTATATCCAGCGGATGAAAAGTATGTCAAATTTGAATAAAGCCGGAAAACAGCGTACAGACTGTGTTTTGGAAGAATAAAAATACCAACATAAAACGTCTGTGATATTGATACATTTGCAACAATACTTGTTTTATTGTTGTCATCAGGTTATATGATCAAAAAGTCGGCATTTATAGTTGATTTATACATATACTTTTCCTTGCATCAAAATTCAAAGAATGTAAATAAAATTTGAAACACAGCCCAAATTACGTATGTGTGGCGTTCTAGTGTTAATAATACAGACTAGTCAGCCTGCTTTGCGCACTGCGCAAAAGTTAGCGAATAAAGAACAATCTGCATGCAAATTTTGTTTTCACAGCACAATCACGTTTCTGTTCCAAGAAAATAATGAAAACAAAGTAATGCTGGAAAGTTGCTCAAAATAAGGTATGTGGGGCATTCTAGCTTTAATATATAAATATAGATGATCTTCAAAAATAGAATACAGAATATACACCTCGACTACACTGCAAAAGATGGTGAGTCAAAAGTCGAAATTGACTCTGCCGGAGTCGAATTTGACTCAGTTTGTGTAGTCCGAAAAAGCCTATTTCGGAGAGAGTCAATTTGACTCCCCATTTTTTGCAGTGTATAAAGAATGCTTTACACCTTAGGTCAGTGTTTAGTTCAATTTTAATTGGACAGAAACCTCGAGTTTAAATCGAAATATACTGCTGAACGTCTGAAATGCAAAGTAAACCACATTTGACAGAACAGCTTGACAGCGGGTTCCAGTTTCCGTTCCTCGTATACAAGTACTGCTGTATATAGTCATTTCTATGCTAAAGTACAATTCCACATTTTATTTTCTATTTTCTTTCCCTAGCAACCAATCAAATACAACTAACTATAACATCCGTTGTTAAGGCTTGATTAAGTAGAAAAAAAACTTCAGCAGCATTTTATGGCCAGCTGCGGATTCGAAGGATTTTTTGTTAATACAAAGTTGAGTTGCTCGTATATATGCAGAGCATATAGGAATCATATTAAAAATACAAAATGCTTTTCACGCTTTGAAAAATGGTCAGAGTAAATGCTAAAATAGCGTTTTGATGAACGTTCAATTCAACGCTCAAGATGGAGTGTTCGTAATTTTTAAATAAAACAAAAACAAATAAGGTATATACATCATAAATGTAACGCTTTCTGCAATCAATATTTGCTATTTCGTCTGACAAAATTTTAATATAAAATCTTAACACGAATTGTCTAAGATGGAAGTCCTCGACGGAGCTTTCGACTTGAGATTTTTGGTCGACGCATATGCGGGCCCATGTAAAGATCAGGGTCGGATACTTTTCTGCGGGACTGGAATAGAGTAAGCTTAAGCTTTAGACTAATTTTTTTGCTTGGCTTAGGCTTAGGCTTATGTTTAGGCTTAGGTATATGCTCATTGTTACGCTTTGGTTCAGGCTTAGGCTTAGGAATATGCTTATCCCAGTTTTGATTACATGCAAGCCTGATAAATTTCCAATTCTAAAAACGGTCCTCGTTAATTATAACAGCATGCCCTGCCCACTAAAAGACTAAGCCAAAACCTAAGCATAAGCCTAAACGTAAAGCCTAAACCTAAGCCATCATTCTTGAAGTCTCCAATCTTTCAGTGGACCGTCTCGTATAACTAACATGAGCCAACCAATTCGTGAGCTATAATCTGGTCATTTAACCACAGTGTTAGCTGAAGCGAACCAATAACGGTTGTGTTTAAGCCAATCTGTCCCAGCTAGCATCTAGACATTAACAGAAAAAATTTGTCAAAGTAATTAAGAAAGAGGCATGGTTTCCCTGGCCCCTTTGCGCACACTCTTGTCATTATCCACTCTTGGTAACACAAAGAGTGGATGATGTCCACCTTGCAGAAGAGTATGCAACTGCTTGGGCTGTGCATGGTACTAAATGTACCAGCACGCGTTGCATTTTTGTTCGACCCCTCCTCAGTCAGGGGGGGTTAAGCAAAAAATTAACAATAAAGTAAGCTTCAGTACACCTACCCCCCTCATTTAAGGGGGGTCAACTATGTTGTTTAATCACACTTAAGATGTTTGTATGCGTAAAGAAGTGCGCGTTTGTTAATGCCATTGTCTTAATACATCTACCCCCCTTTAAACAAGGGGGGTTACAATTTGCTCCTAGCATCCAGGTTCGCTGTGTGTATGACCATATAAACACAATAATTTTACTACGATATAAAACTGCCTACAGACCCGCCTAAACAAGGGGGGTAGGCCAAAAACGCAACGCGTGCCGGGTACATTCTTTAATACACAGAATGTACCCAGTTGCACACTCTTGTTATAAAGAGTGATATCCACTCTTGGTAACACCAATGTGCCTTCCGCAAAATAAACCAAGTTGAGTATCGAAACAAATACGAAACGTTACTTCAAAACTCTGAAAAAATCCCCCATGTTTCTGTCGCTGAGCAGCTGTCTTTCAAAAAGTTGCAATCCAGTTACTTGGTGTACCACTACCAACTGCAAAATTATGATAGATCGAATGTTCTTTCCATACTCTCCGATGACATTCTCGCGAGCAAAAATAAAATCGAAACCGCAATTTCAGCGATTTACACTGCGGACAAACGTAGAATCTGTCAGCAAATTTTTTTCCATCTTCTTCGACAGCTTGGAGATTTGTCCCAGTTTGACGTATTAACTTTTGATTATCACAAATTTGTCGTATCTTACCTGCAGCGCTGGCCTGAGAGCCCTGCGAAATACTGGAACAGTCGCTTGGTTTCGACTGATTGTTTCCATCTTGTTTCGTCGAAGTTTGGCAACCAACTGTAGATCGATATTTAATAACTTTAAGCTTTTCTGTTGCAAATCCATCACCACTCTTGGCTTTAAGATTACTTTCATTATCATCATCATCATCATCATTATCATCATTATCATCATCATCATTATCATCACTATTCTTATTATGAGTAGTATTGCTTAAATTACCATTATCACCTTTACTAGTATTACTGTTAGTATTAAAATTATTATTATTAGTATTATTATTATTATTATATTTATTATCACCAGCAATATACGTATTGTCACCATTGTTACCATCATTATGATCGTTATCATTGCAATCACCATCATCATCACTGTTACAATTACAATTATTTGCATTCTCCTTGTTTTTCTTTTTCTTGTCATCATCATCATCATTATTATTATTATTCTTATTATTATTATTATTATTATTATTATTATTATTATTATTAGTATTCTTCTTCTTCTTCTTCTTCTTCTTCTTATTATTATTATTATTATTATTATTACTATTATTATTGTCATTATCATACTCAACATCACACCAATTATCACCACTACCCCCATTATTATCACGATCGTTACCAATTTCAACATCATAATTAGTTTTACTATTACTATCATTTACATTCGTTGTCTCACCGTCAAAATCATCCGAACAATTTCTCTCTGATTTCAAACAAACAAAACAAACATGTCGATGGTTGGCGTTCTTTGGTTCTGCTGGATGTTTCAAAAATTCAATTTCGTCCTCTGTCGCACCACAGTCTTCAGCGCATTTGATCTAAATTCAGTGAAAAATTAACCAAGAACCAGTAAAAACAACATTAAACTCTAAAAACAAGTTGTCTTATTCAAAAATCATTTTTCAAGTTAATACAAAACAACGTTTCACGTCGCTTTCTTATTAAACCTTCAAAAGCTAAAACTAAACACATCCTTCCCTGCCTTTAAATTTTAATAAATGTAATTGGCTGGGTTTCTGAAACCCTACTTTAAGTACCACTTGGTACTTAAGTACGTGCTAAGCAATTACTTAGTTATTTGGTCGGTTCAAAAAGCGTACTTAAGTTAAGTAAATAGTTAAGCTGCCGACAAAATCTGACAGATTACAAATTAACCGCTTAGCTATACAAACCTTGGTCCAACTGAAACTGCAGGCTCGTGGTGCCTCCTTAACATAAATCAAACGTATTACACATTTGGCGTCTACCTGTTTTGTTCGAAAAGTTAAGCATTTACTTCAGTAAGGGACTTAAGTAATTACTTAAGCATAGGTTGAGTAAATACTTAAGTAAGATTTTAGAAACTCAGCCATTATTTCTCAACGTAGGTCATAGTTCAGACCAATTCCAGTAAAATACGAAACTTTTATCGAATCACGACTTAGGCTACGACATTATATACGTATAAATGTTTCATGTCGACTAACATTTTGAAAACTTACGATACTTCTCAATAAGCAACGCTCTTGGCGTGTACCATATTTGTTTTGCAACTGCATATACTTGAAAATAGCGCAATGGCACCGAGTGCGCGTATTTGGTCTGTAGTATTTGATACGTTTTGCGTTGATCACTGTTGCCCAAATCATTGCTCGTAACAATTTTTCACTGTTATAATTGTCAGTTTCCAAATAGTCTGAAACAACATTACAAAAACATACATAAAATTGCAACATAAACGATACAGCCATTAAACTTTGTGATGCGACAATATCTTAAAGTTCTGAATTAAAATTAAGGTTTCAAAACGTTTTTTTCTTCTTCTCAATAGCAAAATTTAGAATCGGCATCGGTACAGAAGAGCAATATATTATCAAAATTTCAATTAAAATAACAATAATTTAGACTAAGGTGCAAACTTAATCATTGAGCATTGACCATCAAATATAAAATCTATCAAAACATTACTGTCTTGAGATGGCAGATCGACAAGAAGTTCCAGTTTTGTTCAATTTTTACATCAAAATTCTACGTATGTTAGCAATCTAAAACTCACTGCGCCACGCGTTATAGGCAATCATTTCTGCATAGTGAAACCAAAAATTGTCACATTAATGTCTACACAATTGTGTCAAAAATACAAAACGTTTTGCGCGTTTTACAAAACTCGTTTATATTGATGCTAAAATAGCGTTTTGACAAACGGTAAATGTTTATTTTAGCGTTTACTCTGTACTATTCATTTTAACGTTTTACCATTCACAAATAACCGTTCTGAATGATGATCCATTTATAAATTAGGTAACTGTTTTGAAAGATGTTGTTTGAAACGTAAAAAGCAGTTTTAAAAAGCGTTTATTTTTTCACAATTTCTAAAATCGACTAAATTGTTATCAACTTACGTTCGAGTGCAAACATTGTCGCAACGCTATGCGCCATAAATTCCGCAAAACAATTTGAAGTAGACCACACTGTGGAACGCATCAACATCGTTTTGTTGAACGCAGTAATAAAATCCTGAAGAAACACAAGTTGCAAATAAAGAAATTGACAAAATGTCAAAATTATAGAAAACGCCAATTTTTCGATAAACGGTTTAGATTGATATCATTTTACAAATCCGCTAGCATAAATTCAATATCTACAAAGTACAAAGAGTGATTAGTTGGCGAACCATGGGAGAATAGGAGACATTGCTGTCTTCTCCACTATCCCTTCAATTAAAATAATTTTGCGATGCATATTAATTTAGACATCGTTTCAATATTCCTTGGTTAGTTGATGACCCATGTTACTTTGAGGAGCGTACCGTAGTGTCCGCAGACTCGAATACTGTAAACGAAAGCTATAGACCAATGTTTTGCTTATTGTTAGTAATACGTATATCGTTATGCGGCTTAAGCTTAGAAATACGCTTAATATTCCACTTATCAGGGTGAAAACGGCAGTTAAAACAACGGAAACGGAGTGTGATATAAAATAGCGAAAACGCAAAACGTATATTAAAGTAAAAACTTCCAAAAATGTCTTAATTTTCCGCCATACACTTTATCCATGCAAATATTCAGCGAACTTTCTGAAATATCAACAAAATCCCAATTTTGACTAAATTTCGTAACGTTTATTTCATAACAAAAAATTGCAGCATATCTGTAATGAAAAATTGGGCAATTTATACGCGATTTAGAATTAATTTTGAACATAACAGCAACGAATTTTTTCTGTATTTCAGTACCAGAAACGGACACCGATAGTTACCCGAAACGAACATCCGGCTACATCCTGACTGTTTATTAACGTCCTTCAATGCCACATTGGCCAAACCACCCAAATGACGCTGTTATTTACTTCAAACTGTTTGTACTGGTCTTTAAATTTTGCTTCTGGTGATCGTTTGAAAAAATTGTTTGTCGCAATCTCCTGGACATCCAAACACAATAAATATCCATCGAGCTTTGTCATATGCTCATCGCTTAACAAATGCATCTCAGTTAAAATTTGACTCATGTTTGAAATGTAATAATCACAAATTTGGAAATGTTCAATACGGAATGTATCTAAAACAATAGCTGATAAGGAATTATACGTCAACAATGTTGGCCCATGCAAAGATCAGGGGCGGAACGTTTTTATGCGGGACTGCAATGGGGTTCACGTTTTCTAGCTGGGGTAGCTGGACATTTATGCGAATAACATATGATATTCCAAAATTCAAGCAAATATCACATGCTATTAAGCAGGACAATCTAATCTGCACGCACCAGAGCTGTACGCTACCGGCGGGTAAACGTGGGACGGGTAACAAAATTTTGCCGCGGGTATACACGCGAGCGAAGAATTTCAAAGCCCGGTAAACATTTGTGATTCCTTTAGCCGCCTACAATTTTCATAAAAAACGAAACCAGAAAATGTACAAAACTTGAATATTTATCTGTTTTTACTGAACGAGTGAAAATAAGTAGCGAATAACATCAATACACTGTAAAATTACATAATTGTATTAAACGCAGAAGTAAAAATAAGGTGGGGGGTGGTAAAGGCGGGTAACAGTAGACAATTTTTGCGAGGGTATAGGCGGGTAACGGGCAAAAATTTTTGCGACGGTACATTCGTGGGTAAAAAACATACAATTTTCGCGGTAAAAATTCTTTACCAACTTACACCTCTGACGTGCACAAATAAAATAGTAAAAAGTTAAATAACGCAGCACTGAATGATAACGAATGTTGAATTAACTTCTATTGAAGCACAAACAAAACAATAAAAATTTCAAATATGAATATCATATACAGGAGATTAAGACAGTGAATGTTACATCAGGATAACAGACACTTCAAATTTTTTGAATTTGATAGCGGATCAACGTGCACACAAAATATTATCCGCTATTGTAATAGGGATAAAACGTGTTTCATGTTGCTCCAGTGAACCGTGAACCCCGCTAATGTAAACTTAAACTTTAGACTAATTTTTTGTTTAGGATTGGACGGGTTACTACAACAGGAACTAAATGTTGCCGGAACAGTAATTATTTTTTTGCAGGAACAGGAATTTGGAATAAGTTGCATCACCGAATTACCGTTGGATTTTTTAGAAATCATGCCAAAAAATGGCTTAACCGAATTTTTCAGCTATTTTATCATCAAATTTACCGAAAACAGAATAGAAACAGCTTATTAACAAGAACGAACGATGATTAAATAGGAATAATTTGTCAGTACCGTCAAATTCCAGTTCTTGAATCTTTGAACGCAGGAACAAGACCAAGAACAGAAAATGAGTTTTTCTTATATGAATTCTGGCCGGAACAGATATCCCTATTGAAGCCTGCTGGACACTATTTTAGAATAACGCAAAAATTGGCGTCAATAATCATAAGGATAACTTATCATTGTGCCGTGTTTAGCTTAAACTTAAAATTCAGTCAAACAACAAACTTTCGCTAAAAGAAATATAATGAATATAAATATGATAGGTCTGCTCAAAAAATGTATACATTATCGAAAATTTACTAGCAAATACACGGCAAAAAATCAAATACAAATCAAATCTGAATGCTGCGTGACCAGAATAATTATTCATTTGACAATGGCCGCAACTACGGTGGGGCGCTGCCCTCTACGCAAACTGCTTCGAGCACCGAAGTCCGAAAATGTTTTTAAGCATCGATAGAATTCTGTTATACGAAACCCTTCCTGACCCATCTAAATAACTTCTGCTCCACGACCAACAATTCGTGGTGTTTACGGCGCTGGGTTTTTGGATCATATTTTTAAAAATATATACAGCCAAACACATTTTCAAACATTCAATGCGTTAAAATGTAGTTTTGACCAGTTAAATACTTAGACTAAATTTCGAAAACTAACTAACACTTCCTTAACATCCTAAAGAATGAAATACCAAAAACCAACAGGTTGACACTGATCAAAACACATATAGCGAAAACGCAAACTCCCACGTAACGACACATATTGATGCCAATACCAGTAAAATTACAAAGTTTCATGTTTCAATGGTTGGTTCACCCAATTCGCCATAAAATACCGAAAATACTTATGAAGATCATAAAATGAAAAAATGAAATTTTTTCCACATTTCTTTTCAAATGAACAACTGCCGAATAACAATATTGAAACAATATAAACGAAATTATTTAAGCTACACACCAGCACACGCTTCACTTCCAAAAACGACATACAACACCCCTACTTACCTTTTTCCTTGCTCAAGTTTCGTGTCCAAGGTACAATTCCAAAGTTACGAATGTTTTATACTCGAAACTTGGTTAATGTTAAAAAGTCATCATTTAAAGTATTATCCAAAATAACCTGACTTATATTTCGTATCAAAGGATGATTTTTACAACCTGCACATAAGCAACAAATGAAAAGTATCCCCAAGTATACGCAAGTTTACAGTGGACGATGCACTACACCAGGTGTGCGATTGCGCAAACAAATAAAAAAGCAATACCAAACTCTTCAACAGCACCAATTACGCTATCAGAAATTCTTAAGTACTATTATCCAAATACATTCTAATGCGTCTTTCACAATAACTTTTGCCAACTGGGCAGCACAAAAATCATATGGTAGAATTAACGAGTGGCTCGTTAATCCAAATGCCGTTTTAGAGCCCAACTAGGACAAATTATTATGAATGACGTATCAGGGTTGCGCAATACTATAAGTTATAAACCGCAACACTAACGCTTCAACCTGGTTTTAGGCTGCCTGATTTCCTCTGGGCAGCATACACATTTCGCATTCTGCACGAGCTGCGCTGTTATGAAACGTACAATGTGCACAATTCCAACCCGGTGCAGTAGTTTCGCCTTCATTACCGTCAATATCAATAACTCTATCTTCACCGGCACCTAAAAATACAGTAAAAAATACAAACATAGAAAACGAAATCTATTACAAAATTGACGTTTATGTAAATAAGCCTGCAAAAATATAACAATTTCGTACACCATATAGTCATCAACCAGTTCCTGGTTCATATGCTTTTCTGAAGCCTAATCGGACTTTGTAACAAGCGACTGGCTGTTTATTTCAACCCGACATTATATTCTTTAGTAATTACTATTAATCGCATGTATATAAAATAGAATAATTTGTGCTCAGGGACCTACAATTTACGCAAAATCGAACCCTATCGTTATCATTCCAATGCGAAATTACACTACAATACCAACACGATTCAATCATTGATGCACATATAAAATAACACTGTTGCTTCAACCAACCAGACCAGGGTTAAAGTTTTCCGATCCAAATGATTCTCACCATGAGCCTCCATCATTTGCGCAAACGTTGCCCAACATTCTTCTTTTGACCATTCGTGAACTTTGATACGATCATGGCTTCGTAGTGCATCAAGAAGGGGTTGCATTTTTTCCTAAAATGGCATACAAATACAAAGTAGATTACAAAATTAGCAATCGTTCAAAATAATCAGAAATAGAGAACAACGATGAAAAATTGCATTAAAACTATCCAAAAGTCGTATAAGATAGCTAGTTATAACCAGAGTGCAAATGTCCAGCATAACCTCCGATATAACGACAACACAAATCACCAATATTCCAGCTCTATCAAAACAAAAAATTTCAGTTAATTTTGCATAATCCTTCAAGAGCGTCGAAAAATTATTTTCTTTTACCAAGCAAATTTCTATAGACTTACCAACGCTAATGAGTAGGAATCGTTTTTCCATAAATATAACAGGAGGTGGTAGCATGACGCCGTTTCTGGAAATCGCTTCACAGAAAACATTCTCAAATCTAAGCCTTAATTTTGAATATGGGTGGAGTGTACCACAAAACAAATTTGAAAATACAAGCTTAGATTTATTACACTTACCAACGCTATTGAATAGGAATCATTTTTCAATAAATACAACAGAAAGTGAAAATCTGACATCATTTCTGGAAATTGATTTGCAGTAAATTGTCGGCAGTAACTCAGAACAGCCGTGAAATTCTAAAACAACAACAACACAATGCATTTGTCGATTAGTATTAAAATGTCAATTTTACACAGTATCTCGCATCACCCCATAAATATTATACTGTATGTAACATTATAGATGTAAACAAGCGAAACCCAAAGGAAAACTCTTCAGAAAATTTTACCTACTGAAATTTTTCAAATAATTTTACATTACAAGCAGGGTGCAACCGGAATTATAAAATACCGGAACCGGAAAACAAAAAATATATGTTACCGAAAAATTCATTTTAACGCTATTTCATCGCTTTTAATGGTGTAAACATTTTATTTAGAACGCCAAAATCCTGAAATAAAAGCAGTAACTGGAAAAGTGGAAATGTACGCTATATTATGTTGTACGACACAAACTGAAAATTTTGGCAATATACAGTCAGACAATAATAGAAAAACATGTTAGAATAAATTTTCGAATGAGAAAAAATTTCAACATTGAAAATACTGGAAAATTCCGGTTATAAAACACCGGATTTAATACTGGGGCCGGACAGTGAAAATACCGGATTTCCTACCGGGACCGGAATTCCGATTGCGCCCCGATTACCAGTAATCTACATCAAAAACCAAGAGACTTATCACTAGAAGATATGGAACGCTCGGCCAAGATTCCCCGCATGATCTTTAATACAGTATACATTAAAAAATTTTGCAGCCCGTCCCAGTTTAGGATAACCGCGACAAATACACCAACCTGTAGTTCACCAACATCCATTCTGTTCTCAATCGTAAACGGTTTCGTGTTCGGATCTCGTGAAAATCCAATGCTAAACTGAGGCTCTACAGGCATCCCAGTTGGTACATCAACGATGAGATACTCGACTGGCAAAGGACGGCCAGGCCGAAGCACTTCGTTGCCGTATTGGTCTTTTTCCTAAACATTAAAAAGATTAGATTTCAAAACACAAGACAAAATTCACTTTACATTTCCTTAAATTATCAACTTTTAGTTTTGGAGTTTATAAATTTTTACTTCTAACTTCGTACAATTTATATTACCTTTTTCCGGTCTCAGCCTTTCCACAGACATCAATTAAATGCACATATACATGGGCGCAGCTAGGATTTTCAAAAACGGTCATTTTTATTCAAAATTCGAAAAGTGTTTCTTACGTAAAAATACTGAAAAAGTTCCTAAAAATGTATGTAAAAAATCTCAAGAGGGTTGACTCTAAACAGTCCCATTGACGACGTTTTTGACTGCGTACATTCAAGGTTCAAAGTTTAAAAATTCTAGCATTCGATTCGGGTAACTACTGACCACGTTTTTGACTGTGTACATTCAAGGTTCGGCGTTTAAAAAAGTTCTAGCATTCGATTTGGGTAACTTTTAACCATCACAACTCACCGAGAAAAACACATCGGGTACGTATTGTTCCGACGATGATTCTTTGACGTACGCAAGTTCAGGGGCATCAAACGTGGGCACAACGCATTTGTCACGAACCAACGCAGTACACTGATCGCTGACCTGGTAGCCTTCGAAATGAACTTGGTTATGTTTATCACCTTAAATATAAAAATAAAATATATAAATTCAAAACTGTATAGTTAGTAACAATAGTAAATACATAGAGTCTATGCCTTAGCCTTACCCTTAGAATTACGAAAACGTTTATCTAAGCGCTTACTTAAACCTCATTATTAACATTAAATGTGGCTGAAAGCGCACTCGAGCCAGATTAAATTAACGATTACGTTTACGGTATGTATGTACCTCGACAGTTCGGATTAAATTGTACAAAGATAATGTACTGCTTTTTACACACGCCAATTGTCAGCATGCAATAAACGTAGAATTCTCATGAAACGAAAAACGATATTCGCCTGCTTAGTAATAATGAAGAAATTAATTGAGATGTGTTTACGTACTACAGGAGATGAACACAGAGCCAAAACCGGAAACAAAAAATGACAATAAGTGTAATCTTTATTTACCGGTACATATCACAGTGACAAATTTAGAACCATAAAAGCCTTCACTAGCATTGCGACACGGATTTGGATGTTTGCTTTGCAAATACCCTGCAGTAATACATTCTTCTGCGGACAAAAAGTGTGTATCCTAAAAAATACAATAAAACACATAGTTCGTTTCAGCAAGAATGCATGACTCTTATTCCATAGCAAAATTATGCAACTCACCAAATTTAGTATTATAAGTTGCGTTTTGCTTAAACTACATCACAGTTTTAGGGGTCAATTTACACACCCGGAGCACATAATTCTGATTATATGAAAGCAACGCTATATAATATAAGCGCCGCATTTCTAACATTATCTGACATGCTTTATTTTCTTCTCTTCCAAAAACTTGACCCCTCCGCAAGAATTGCGAGGTGATGGAAAAACATTACACGAGCTATATACGTTATTGTGCGCACAGAATGTACACAGTTGCACACTCTCGTTCAAGGTTCAGATTGTTAGCTTAAGTTACGTAATAATACGTAACATCACAGTCTTATAATACATTCCAAAAGATACTGGGTTTCACCGGGATTTCTAGCAAACCAATTCCGCTTCAGTCACTATTAACTGGCTTGCTAAACTTACCACATTTCGGGTGTGTTTGACAGTTCCCGAGCCTTCAGCCACCAAATCTGTAAAAATCCATCCAACACGTTTAATGCCCAGCGCTGATGCGAGACGTTCAGCTGTTTCTTCCGTCGGATCAGACTCAAGAAACTCGACAGTGCTCGGTGATGTTTGCTGAAAACGAATAAATAAATGTTTTCTTTTATACAATTTAAAACAAAATTTGCACTTCATTTATTTCAAGTTTTATTAGCAATATGAAAACCAAAATACGCTAGACTAGACCAAATTCTTCGTCAGCTAACTTAAACTTCTTAGTTGCATATTCTGTTATCAAAATCTAACTTTTTCTTATCAAAGCTCACAAAATGTCCAAATAGATTTCTATACAGTTTTGATAAATTAAACTAAAAGCAAATTTTTCCATTCATCAACGATTGAAACTGGTATAATTGCAGGGTTATAGAACCGACTGTAGTTAACCATGTTGAGACACGTTTGCACAATTCATGTAATAATCGAAATGAATGGTGAATGACCTCATACATGAGATACTAAAATACAAACTCTGAATAAACCTTGATATACATTTTCAAAGTAATCGATGTCACATGAACTAAATTAATTTACCAGGTCCAGTTCTGTAATCATTCAATCGTCATACTCAAGAATCGCGTTATTAAAAAATTCAAAAATGTTTTATTACCTGCGCTGGTTCATAAATTGCCATCACCGTAGCTTTCACTCCTAACGGAACATCCAAATGAGGCTCATAAGCGCCGTAAAGCAGTCCTAACCGTTGATTTCCGCTCATTCGCCAATAGTTCAAAAATGCTTCTACCAAACCAGATTGTTCGAAACTAATGTTGTCGACAAACCGAAATCGCTGTAAAGCACAATAATTTTTACAAAGCTACATAAAACAACGCTGGCTACACATATTTTTAACAACTTTTCACTGCAGTCTACAAACTATATTTCGTTTGATGGAATCATAAGAAAGCCTCATAAAACAGCCTCCAACAGTAGACGGCGCAAAATTTCTCACGATAAATTAATGGATACTGCCACCCTTGAGGCGTACTCCAAATTAGACCGCTAAATAAGTCGTGCAAAATTAGTTCCGAAAGGCAGTTAATGTATATTTTTGTCACGTCTGATGGGCCCCACAGTCAGCTCCTGAAACAAAAGAATCAAAAACTAACAAGCAGCAATATACCGGACATCAATTTCACCCGATTCTAAAATTGTCATAACCAAAACTGAATAGCAAATTCTGGAACCGATGCTGACCAGATATAGGATCTAAAGTTTTGTACTGTTTAGTAGTATTTCAGTCGTGCAAAATTATAATATGTTTACTTATTTAAAATTGATGGCTTGGATTTTTATTTCACGTCCAAACGAAACTTTGTAATATCCGGCCACAATTGAAAATATCCGGTTTCCGATAGGTTTATACCAGATACAAGAACCGGACGTCGATTTTTACCGATTAAAACAACGGAACCCGATATCCGGCCGATCCCCGCTAACAACGGCTAGCTTGTGCCAGGAAACTGTCATTCCAGGTAGAGCGACCACACGGCGTCCTATTTAGACTGCTATATTCGAAAATAGGTGAATTATACCTGCCGGTTAAGCGTCAATGCATTCGGCTGACAAAGTGTGCATATACCAGCGGGCCATGGAGGATGTCCTTTACACGGTTTGATATTGCAGGATATATTTTCTAGTACAGCGGTTCGGTTCCTGAAGTTTATATAGTACGACAATACTCCAATAGTCACAGATCTCTAAGACGGAAGACGAGTCATTGAATTTGGTCACGATGCTTACTACAATCAGACCGGCATTAAAATGGATTACATATTAAAATGGATTACATATGATGCAAAAAAGCCTTCGCGTAAATTACTTTGAGTATCGTCCGTTATCAACGATTTGACTCAAAGTTACATAGTAAATCATTAGATCAAAATTTTACTATTGGCGCTGACAAAATGACAGCATTTATTATTGCATCCTTGGCTGTAGCCATCATTTTGGAAATGAGTTAAGTTCTTTAAAAATATGGAAGGGTTAATACGAATCTAGTCTGGCTAGAACATACGTATGCACATTTCAAACCTACTTTCCAGAATTTAACTTTCGTAAATACGCTTGAAACGACATGTGTTTGATTTCACGCTTCAATAAATAATCTTCGTCAAACGGCTTAAACACGAAACAAAAAGAAACAGTAAAAACAGCTGAATAAAGCTGAAAATAAGTTGTGTAGTCAGAGACCATAAGCAACGTAGTTGTTCCAACCCTTTCGCTAACTTCGTGGCAATCCAGAAAAAGCCAGGCGACCAAAAGTGATACCTAGGTTACAGACTAACTAAAAATATTAATTCTAAAAACTGGTGACAATGCTTCATTTTTAATAATATGCAAAACCTCAATTGATATTGCCATATCGCTTTATTCAAAAAGGCTTTCCGCAACCGAAAACCATTTTAAAGTGCTATTTAAAAAAATAAACAAGCACTACAACTAATTGGTAAAACTTACATCGATTGGAGTGCAATGTACGCATTTTGAATGGCCTCCGTGACGACAGCTACAATAACATGTCTGATTAAACAAAGCAAATCATTGACATTAACTTTCTTTTCTCAACTATGTTTCTCTAGTGACTCAAAATTATTAATAGCTGGTGATATTACTAAACCGCGTCAGTTATAGCGAATATCTTCGAGTCACACGCTCTGAAAACTGCAACATGAATGCTCACTTTAATGAAGTCAAGTATTTTTTACTTCTGCATTCCTTATTTTTCTGGCAATTTAAGTAACAGCAATGATTAATTTACTTAACAGCCATACGTTAAAAACAACGTACTATTTTGGATCTCGTTTGCGCTCAATCTGACCACTTAATGTTTTCAGGTACTCATCCACCTCTTCTTCTTTAATCTAAAACAGAACGAAAATTTTACTACATGCCAACCAAAAACCGCAGGTTGTCGTTTGCTGTTATCTGATCTCATTCGCGTTTAATAAATTTGAACTCATTTGTATTTTGTAGTAGGTTATACATTTTGACTATTTTCGACAAACATAACGCCAGACTTACTCCGCAAAATGTTATAAAATAAAGTTTCAGTACTGTACTGCTAAGTATAACCAGATTGATTGTTACCTAACCTATGCACACACCTGTTCACGGTTAACTATAGTTTGCGCAATGTCCAAAGTTTTGTCAGTTGTTTCAGTTGTTTCAGTAAGATCGCTTGCAGTGGTATCCATCTGCTGTTCAGAAGTATTCGCAGAAGTACACGGACTCGATAGAATATTCTCGTCAGCGTCCAAATACAGCATATCACCGTGCCTATAAGTAAAGAAATATTTATATATGCTTGATCCAATGAAAGCCATGGCAAGCAAAGTTAGCGATTTTCAATTTACAGAGAACTTTATGAAATTCAATTTATATTCAAATAATATGTAAATTAATTTAATACAACATATCATCCGAAAGTTGGAATATAATTATTACAAAACTACAAACATAAACTCACGCAATTCCCGACTTTGTAAGAGTTGTGGTGCTTTTGCGTATGGCATGTTTCTTTGTTCGATCCTTATAAATATTCCATCCGTCTGCAGGCAAGCAGTGCTTTTCGCGTATCTGTAAAACATCAGGTTAGGTGGTTTGAAAACCCCATACGCTTCACGTATCTTTCATATTCCGGCACATAATATTTCAATATATATTTCAGTAATGATGTTACATGTGGCGTTTCGACATACTGGCCCGCTTTTTACTCCTGCGGTATTTGTAAAAAAACTACATCAACGTTAACAATGTGAGATTGAACTTGATACAAAGAATCAAATATCCTTTTTCAAAGGTCACTTTGTTTTGCAAAAAAACTAGTTAATGCACGTGAAAGTCCAGGTCAGCGCAATTCGGTTAGTTTCTTCTGTTACATACGACTATCCTAAACGCTATAAAGACGGTTCCCTTACCTTGCGCATCAAGATAGTAATTGTATCTGACGGCGACGCTTCTATACGTTGGGTTCCTTCACGAGACTGTATTCGAATTACCTAAGAGAAATCATAGATGAAAAAGGCAAGATGCAAAAAAAACATAATTCTTGTGGAAGAAACCCAAACCGAATTTTCAGTGGGACACGGTTAAAATCATTTCGCATATGAAGTAAAAATTTTTATGACTTCTCATATTTCGCTAAAGACCTTGCAATGTTAAAAGTAATTACAATTTTGCTGCTTTTCACCATCCTTCACGACAGTTTTCGATATAGACAATGTGTAATCGCTTTATTTCAAAAGGTAACGTAATTGCAATTGTGTTTTATTTGCTTAGTTGCTAATATTATGTCTTAAACAAATAATTAAATGCAAAAACGATAAGAGAATCATTAAATGTAATGGCTTGTGTATAACTCACTGGAAACCTGGGTTAAACAATGACAAATTTCGTATTCACCAAAAATTAACATCATTTTTTCGGTGCTATGTTTTCCCAAGAATCATTAACATCACGAACTATATCACCATACTAGGCTAGTAATTTATTGTTTTCACGTCTTATATTTTGAACTAGGAAGAGACTGCGACTACCGTATGCAAACCCTATTTAACAGCGGCCTTGAGTTTATGCACACAATGGCACAGTCATGGACCTTGGAATTTTTGAAGGTGGAGATGGGCATATACACATAAAAAACGAAACAGTGAATAGAACAAAAAACAGATTCTCCACTGTTTCTTTGAAAACTGAATAAACTAAAAAGGTGAAATAAAGGTACCTTCTCCTTGCCGTCTATATGGAAAGACGTATAGATGCGAAATATGGCGCCAACATGATACTAAAAGTCACAATACACGAATGTATTAAGTGTACACCCATGAAAACACATAACCAGCATAACCTGGCTGCATGAGATTTTTTAATTTTAAATATAGAAACGTTAGACCAACAATTTTAGGGACGGGCAACTGGCCCCTTTGGGTGTTTACGAAACTAAGTCTACCAGTAATGCACTGTTGATGTTAAACGTCTGAAGAGGGGATTCCTTTCAACAAATATTTTATGTAGCACCGAAAGCGGCGAGAATTCTGAGCCCTTTAAAGAAAAACTGTCCAAAATAGGTATAATATCGATGGAGGCCTTTGTAATTTGCATAAAAACTAATCTTCCATTTGGTGGCGCCAATCAAATTTGGTGTACGTCTTCCAGCGCCGCGCAATTAAGAACCCATGCTTTTTAACTTTGTTTATACTTTTCTAACAGGTTTGAACGTAGGTTTATATGCGTTTAGTAAAAAATGTTGGCCGTTCAAAAAACCAATTTCGGCCTCAGCAACAGCTAGCACGACAAATTTGCTAAAAACTTTAGTGAAACATTTTGCTGAGGCGTAAAACCTTTTGGTAACATTGACGTCTTTAATACTAAAAGCCAAAAATGTGTTTTCAGCACAACCTTCAGAGTTCTCTGCTGTAAAGCCGTACCTGTTTTGTTTTCGTTGTTGGTTTAGTTGCGTTACTGGATAAACATCACCTACAGACAGATTATTTCTAGTTATGCATTTGGATAAGCTTTATTTCGTTATTTTCGGTCATAATTTTTCATATATAAACTTTAATACGATGTCCAGTTTTGCTGGAATAAGAGTACAAAACTGATTTGCGCATCGAAATATAACCTACTCACCAATTTAATGCTCGATACAATTAAAATTGAAAGTTTGTAAATCATTTTTAGCACATATCTCGTATCTACACAATTCCAGCAAAATAATACAGCAGCTCAGATTTTAATTAACATATGAGAACCTCTAAATCGAAAATAGACATAAGATTGCTCATGTACCGGCGTGGATTCATAAACTTGTTGCTAGGTAACTTTACTTGCAACTGCTTTTTAATTGTTTACTAAAATAGAAGAGGTAAAAGTAGGACCAGTTTGTCTTTTTAGTTTTAGTATTGAAATTTATGCCACAGTCGAAGATCAACTGATTGCAAGACGAACAACGTTCATTTTGCGTAATGTAGTGACCCGAATATGAGGGGGATAATAAGAGGGGAGTCCACATTTTGAGTTCCAACAATAGGAGTTCGTATCCCTAATAGGTGTCCGTCAGCTGACAGAGTCCCTAAACCCTAATTAAAGTTCAAAATGTCAATTATTCATAATTGTAGCACATAAATGACTCCAGAACCAAATAAGGTTGAATTCGAAACTTTAAAGCATATTAAGTTTTGAAAGTAACATTCCAATGTATACCTACCCTTGCATTATCGCGCAAGGTTTTGATGCAAGGCAAAAAACATTTAATTCAACGGATAGTTGCAACACCGGATATATCAGTAACGAAGGGTGGCGGAGGGCGGGTTAAAAATAAATAACAGTCCGTAACTGAATAATAGGGGGTATCCTTTGCAGAGGCCAAATAAATATCAGTCCCCATCTTATTCGGGTCACTACAGTAACATACAAACAAAATTTGGTGTGCAGTTAATCTATTTGTGATATGGTTTCTATTCATTTGGAGTTCTAAGCTTTAATAGAGGCAAGATGAATTAAGTATATACAAAGCAAAAATTTTGACCTATGTTACTTTTAGGGACGTCCTGGTTCCTGGTTGGTCTGTAAAAGAGTAGGCATAGTATTCTAGACTACATTTTTGTATCCTTAAAACCAGAATTGGCCAAAATTTAAATATACCAAACAATTTTAGACGCTATTTTCAACTCTGCGACAGTGAACATTGCGTTTGCAGTAAGTGATGCCGGGACTAAAGAACGTACTTAAGTGTATTACAGTATAAATAACCATTAAAAACTTAGGCCAATGTAAAAAACAGGGGTACAACAGTATCATAAGCATATTTCTAAGCCTAATCCTAAGCCTAACCCTAAGTCTAAGCGCAAGAATGAGCATATTCCTAAGGCTAAGCCTAAGCCTAAGCCAAGCTAAAAAATTAGTCTAAAGCTTAAGTTACTTTTGATCGCAGTCCCACAGAAAAACGTTCCGCCCCTGATCGTTACATGGTCCAAAATGGAATTCGTATTTTGTCATAGTTACAAAACTGTAAATTGTAAAATGTCTATAACTGAACTTTTTTATTGACAAGAAGTATTTATTCACATGAAACATTTGAAAGTTTGGCTTCTCTTATTGGGCAACAATAAATAGTCGAAAGTGAATCCGTCGGATCAGAAAATCCAAGAATGTTTCAAAGATTCACAACAATCAGCACGGGTCGTAGAGCCATAATACGGTGCCATTTTGACAGAGTGTAAAAACTTCTTTTGTTGAATCCACGAGGATATTACAATACTTGTACACAGCAAAATTCGGACTACACAAACTGAGTCAAAATTCGACTCCGCTAGAGTCAAATTCGACTCAATGAATCGCTCGATGAGTCGAATAAATTTTGACTCAGTGTGTGTAGTTCGGAAAAGCCTATTTCTGGGAGAGTCAATATGACTCACCATTTTTTGCAGTGTATCTTCTTGCTTACTTATACACCCTAAGTCGAATTTACTTTAATTGCAATGGGGTTAAGTTTGACAATCTTTTTAAGTTTACACGTTGCAATATTCCAGTTGTAAACTAACTCCGTTTACAATTTTAAAAGCATGCGCATTCTACGTTTCAAACATCAACTGCTCTTCACCTAAATAAGCGACGGTCGGCCAAAAACGCAATGCCCGGTGGTACATTTTGTCCCACACAAATTTTGGTAGCTGCACACTCTTGTTAATAGAGTGATCATCTACTCTTGGTCATATCAAGAGTAGACAATCCCTCTTGGACAAGAGTGTACTACTGTCAGATTTGGCGTGGAATCAAATGTACCACATCGCGTCGTGTTTTTGCTGTGCCCTCCTTACTTACTGGGGTCCAGGTCATGTGACATACTCCTGAAATTTTAAAACAATAAACAGAGCATTTTTTGACCGTTGGCACATTATGTATGTCCTCCGTCTGCAGCAGGGGGAGGGAGGCGGCCAAAAACAGCAACTTCGCTGGATAGATTTTTTGTACGCAAAATGCACTGAGTTGCATACTCTTGTGTAAATGATCATCCATTCTTGGTGATACCAAGAGTGGATGATGTTCACATTGCAGAAGAGTGTGCACCTGCTTGGGCTGTGCATGGTACTAAATGTACCAGCACGCGTTGCATTTTTGTTCGACCTCGCTCAATCAGGGGGGGGGGTAAACAAGAGATTAACAATAAAGTATGCTTAAGTATACCTACCCCCTCATTTAAGGGGGGTCAACTATGTTGTTTAATCACACTAAAGATGTTTATATCTGCATACAGACCCCCTAAACAAAGGGGGTAGGCCAAAAACGCAACGCGTGCCGGGTACCTTCTTTAATACACAGAATGTACACAGTTGCACACTCTTGTTATAAAGAGTGTTCATCCACTTTTGGTGATACCGATTCTATAGCAGCAAAGAAATTTCAGCTTGGTGAACCCTTGACCACATGAATTCATCAGGGTTGAAATGGTAGAATTAATGTCAGGGGGAGACTTCAATTGATCGCAAAAACACTCCCATCCGGTTTCGAGTCCATTTCCATTTGTGATTTATGTACGCACATTTTGTCCTTCCAGCAGAATATAGCTTCGGTCTTCTGAGTTTGAAATGTATTCGCCTTTCTGCACTGTAAATTCCGGTGAATCGATTATATCATCACAGACAGCGAATTATACAGTCATACTGTATTTACCCGAATAAGAGGGGGGCAATAAGAGGGAGGGATCCTCATTTTGAGTCCCAATCAATAGGAGTCCGTATACCTAATAACAGTCAGTAAGCGGATAGGGTTCCTAAACCCTAATTAGAGTCCATAAATGTCAATTATCCCTAATTGTAGCGCATAAATGACTCCATGACCAAACAATTTGAGTTTGAAACTTTAAAGCTTACTTACATTTTGAAAGTACGTTCCTAAGTATAACCTTGCATTATCGCTCAAGCTTATGATATAAGGTAAATAAACATTTAATTCAACGGATAGTTGTAATACCGGATATATCAGTAAGGAAGGGTGGCGCAGGGCTGGTTGAAAATAAATAACAGTCCGTAACCGAATAACAAGGGGCGTACCCTCTGGAGAGGCCAAACAAATATCAGTACTCCCCTCTTATCGGGGTCACTACAGTATCTAGCTATTTCTCCGTTCATAACAATAAATATTTTTTCACCCTAGGCTGATTTAATTCGGGTGTTTTTATTAACTCAGAATGGCTTTGATCAATTCACAATTATGAGTTCTGAGTAGTCCAATTCAGACTCAGTCATTCAACTCATTCTGAATTAAAATCAATTCACTGTAAGAGTGACTATAGCGTTGCTTTAAATAGGTATATTAAAAATGAACAAATGCTAAGATATAATGTCGCAGCAATGGAAAGATTTATTCAGAAACTTTCATCCGTTTCTTGATCAGCAACAACGGCGTCAAGCAGAAGCAACACCAACTTCACATTTTGTGCTGACACTCAGTCATTTTGATTTGAATAAAGTTTGTGTTGTATATCATGGTTGTTAATTCGTTTGCTTATACTGTAGTGACCCGAATGATGGAGGGGTTGGGGTAATATTAAGAAGATGGGTCACCACCCATTTATTGTCCAATCAAAAAGAGTCTGCATCCTTGCTTATAGTCCGTTAGTGGATAGAGTCCATAAGTCTTTATCAGTGTCTATCAATTATCACAAAAAAGATTCTGCGGGAAAAATTGTATTTTTTAACAAAAAACTTTCTGAAAGCAAAATTGTAAGGCACGGATCTTGCCATTTGAGCACTATAAATTTTCTGACGGGAGGCGTCCGCCTTCCCGCCCCCTCTGGATCCGCTAGTTTGTGCAAATGTTATAGTAATATCTTATGAATGCTATATTTCGAAATATATACACATATATACGTGTATATATATATTTGTATTTTATTATATTTACCCATACATATTTTGGGTAGCATTTTCGATAGTATTTTGCTTCATATTTTTAGGTTCCAGAAAACAGTGAAACTTGCCGAGCGCTTGTGTCGTTTTTCGATATCAGTGAAAAATGTGCGATTGGACAAAGCCGTGAAATTGCCGTTTTGCGACGGAGTCTAATTTCGTCTGGACGTTTGGAATTTAATGAGGTAAGCACGAGAGAGGCTTGTCAGGCAGGCGGCACCGTACAGAAATTCGCGTACGATGCCGGACGCCGCAGGACGGCGCCAGGTTTTCAAATCGATATTATTAAAGCTGGAACGTTCCACATATATATTTCGGGCAAGTTTTCAGCATACTTTGTTTACACTAGTTTCATAGCGCATAGACGCTATTGTTCCATAATTAGAAAATTTGTATACTGGTTTTTATGCATTCACGAACACTTTTGCGAATGACGCAAAGTTGATCCAGTAGTAAATATAATTATGAGTAGATGGAGCAAGAAGATTCATAAATCTGCTTTAAAACTCGCAAAGCGCACAAACTTTCGGTGCTGCAGGAAGTTTTTTGGCCCTGGGGGAGCGAAGATGTCTGTATGAGGGGAGGCACCCGTCCTTCTCGCCCCAGTGTAGCTGCGATCTTACTGCAAGTCAAACGTTTGTTTACAAATTTTTATGCGGTGGCTCGCACGCGGCAATTTTCAGGCGTCGCAAGACGGCGCTGGGTAGATCCAATCGCACTAGTCAAAAAGTATATATACATATACATATATATTATATATATAGAGAGATAGATAGATAGATATATAGATATATATACATACATATATATTATATAGTAGCTTTATGTTTATGATTACGATAACCTTTTACAGTTCAAAGACTCTTCCTCAATCACTATAAAGTGCCGTAATATAATAGACGTGACCTTAACCAAACGTGAGCCCTGGTTTTAGTCCCTCCTAGAATTACTTTGGACACACACGCGAATGCCCGCAACGCTCCGGTTGAAAGTTATCCTGGCTTCCCTAAACGCTTCAACAACCGGATCAGTAAAGTTTTATTGTAGACGTTATATTTTCAACTACCGGCTGACAATAATTCAATTGCAATTTTGGCTCAATTGATTGCTGACGAACGACCGAACGAGTATTTATGCGGCTGGACGGTGTTGTATCCGAATCGTATGCAGTCACAACTCGTCGATACAGCACACGAATCGGACGATCAAGAAAAAACGTTTGTTGCAAATTTTTGATTTTGCTAAAATATTTTTTGCGACATCTTAACCCTTTATCACATGAATATTTTCTATTTTATCTGAGACCTACTTTTGTGCTAGGATTTGAACTGCAGCGACTGGAGTGGGAGGCGTTTACCATCACCGTTCAGCTATAGGAGCTTGACGCTCGAGCCTGAGGGGGCTCTCACGTCTTGTGGTGATTTAGTGCTGTGTATACGTGTTGCAATTGTTAAAAACTGTGCGCTATATATTAACTAACGTATATACACTGCGCTGAGTTGCTCACAGTCAACTGTATATGAGTAGGGGTTATAGATAATAAACGAAAAATTCTTCGCTTAAAATTGCAAATTTAGCCATCTTCCAAATTCGGCCCAACTATTAACTATCTAAAGCGCAAATAAAAGATGAACGCGTTAATACAACAAGAAATCTGAAATAAATATACAAAACTCAAAATTAATTTAAATTTTTACATTTGATTTTAGTTTGCCATTAATGTTTGGAACGCCTAAATGTCTCGTCACGACGTCGTCCAGTATAAAAGATACCTTAAGTAAGTAATTTTCAGGACAGTTTTTACTTTAACAGTAGGCATTTAATAATAACTAGTCAACTTGGTTGCAATATTTGCAACCGAAGGCCAGCATTTGCATATCTATATGAAATCTGCTGAAATAGTGGTCAAAATGCGTATGTGAAACGTTCCAGCTTTAACTGTGTAGGTATCTAAAATACAAGCCATTTTAAACTTTTTAAGTCGACGGTTTAAATCAGAAATTTTTCGTGAAATTTTACACAGAAACCCGAAAAAAACCCAGAAAACTTTCGAAAATTGTGTGGAAACAAATTGTAAAATTAACGGAAACAGGTATCTGGTGGTCAAAATTAAATCTGAAAGAAAACCCGAAAACGAATATTTAAGTATAACAGCTTGAAGATGCGTTACTTCTACGTTAATACAGCTCCAGGCGTGTAAATATTGACGGAGACTTCGGCCCATGTATACAACAGGGCCGGATCGTTTTCCGGAGTTGCTATAATAGAGTCAGTTTAAACTTTAGACTCATTTTTTGCTTAGGCTTATGCTTAGTCTTAGGCTTAGGAATAGGCTTATCCATACGCTTAGGCTTAGGCTTAGACTTAGGCTTAGGCTTAGGCTTAGGCTTAGGAATATGCTTATAGTACAGTTCCGGTCCTGTTCTATACATGGGCCGTATACTTTTTTAGAAAAACAAACCGATACAATTAAATTTTTAAAATTTTAGAAAGTTTGAGAGTTTATTTCAAATCATACAATTTCATCAAGCCTGTATTGATAATTTAAACGATCCTGAACTGAACTGCAACTTAGCCATGGCTATAAAAGTATAACGGAATTTCCGGTATCCCCATAATCGAAACGAGCACCTTTTTGAACGAAACAAATATCCGGTTACATCCTGTTAGAAATGCTTGTTCTGTTATCTTTCATAGTTGAACGACAGTTTTGATACGCATTAAAATCAGGGGCGGGCGTCCGCAGAAAATTGTTTTTGGGGAGCCCCTACAACTGCGACTCAAGAATGTTTCTACTTTTAGACAGAGTCTATTTGGGGGGCATCAGAGAAGTTTGGGGGTGAGACAAAGTTCCCCAACGTCCCCCCTCCGTGTGGGCATGCACTTGGTTAAAATAGCTACAAACAAATCTAACTATTAGTAACTTTAAATATCGCAAAGTATACGACAAATGCAAAATTTTCAGCTTGTAAATAACCAAATATCCTTACGCATATGGTACAAACAAAATGTTTACAATACAGTTCGCACCATTTGATTCGCCGTTCACATTAATATAAAATTCGGCCTGGCCACAAAATGTGTCTCAACCCAGGGTTAACGAGTGGTCTTAGTCTTTTTGTTTCAGAACAAGCCAAAACGTTGACAAAAAGCGGTTTAGTATTCAAGTTGAGAACGCATTCAATTGCTCAAGCGTGCGCTCATTTACTGCCGATCGCTGCGTTTTTAGGTTTCGCCGACAAAATACCTGGAATATTATCAAATCAACAAGGTTAAAGCTATTGAACTAAAATTTTAAACCCTATTGAGCACGAGAAATAGACATCAAGTAGACTGTTTAGCTAGCAATATTACAAGTGTACACTGTAAAAAATGGAGAGTCAAATTGACTCTCTCCGAAATAGACTTTTCCTGACTACCCAAACTGAGTCAAACTCGACTCCGCCAGAGGCAAATTCAGTGAGTCGAATTTGACTCCGGCGTAGTCGAGTTTGACTCAGTTTGTGTAGTCTGGAAAAGCCTATTTCGGAGAGAGTCACTTTGACTCACCATTTTTTGCAGTGTACTGTTGTGAAGCGAATATAGAATAGGGGTTGATATTTATTTGGTCTCTACAGAAGCAACATTCTTTTATTGGGAAGAACTGACCTAGTGCGAAGCATTTTTGTTGATTGCCATGTCCGTTACTCTTGTTTTTGGATTTAATAAAGTAGATTCCGGGTTGTGTGATACTTGAATAATTGCCACCTTGTAAATTGTATTACAAATTTGGGCGCATGTAAAGATCAGGGGAGGAACGGTTTTCTGTAGGACTAGAATAGAGTAATCTTAAGCTTTAGACAATTTTTTTGTTTGGCTTAGACTTAGGCTTAGGCTTAGGAATATGAGCATTCTTACGCTTGGGCTTAGGCTTAGGCTTAGGAATATGCTTATAATAGTGTTCCGCCCCGGTTTTTTACATTGGCCCAAATATGTAATAAGTATATATGTCGTCGCTACCGTGCCAATTTAGCAATTTCGCTAATATGACTAATCACCGCACCAAATTGGAAGGGCTTTTGATTGGTTAAATGCTAACAGATAAACCAATAAGGCGCCGTTTCTACAGTGGCTAGCCAAGTAAAATTCGTACAATATTTAGCGGCTACGGTAAGAGCTCCATTTATTTAACCAAATTAAGTTTTCAACCTCGCAACTGATAAAATGGCTACCATTTATAGCTGAAAAACTAGTTACAGCCATTTATGAAAACACTCCATGGCGTAGTGAAAATTGTAAGGTTGCTCAAGAGAACATGTCGATAAGTAATGGCCTAAAAAATGCCAAAATTGTTTTTAGTGACTGCAAAACAAATAACGGAAACGGATTTTTACCAAAAAACAAAAACGCATATTTGGTCACGGCCTGTTTGCAGTTACAGATCGCTTTCCAATACTTCAACCTGAATGTGGCGAACCGGGCGTAGGACATTTCGACAAGTTGACGCTGACATTTGCTTCGAGTTGGGATCAAATGGAAGCGGAATTGTGCGAAATTGCAAACCGCGATCGTTGCCTGAAACAAAATCAATTGCCTGGAAGTGAAAAAATGACGATTGCTGAAAAGCGAATATTTGTAAGTTTTATCTGCTCCCATATTGGGCCAAATCCAGTACATGACGGTAACTAAAATTTCGGTTTAAATAGGATTTGTCCAAATGTCAATATGATAATGTTCGTTTCTTAATTAAATTCAAACGTAGAATCGATTCTGGTTAGAATTCCTATTCAAAACGAGTTCAGATTATGCTTACAGTGGCGGAACCAGCAATTTCCGGTCCGGAAGGATACTTTTTGAGTTTGAAAAATTTACAGTTTTTATTGCGTGTATAGCAAATATTTCGATAAAAGTGAATACAAATTGCACTGAAGGTGCTAATGTTTTGGAGTCGATATTGCGTTTTGGCATTATATTTACCAATAGTGGATAATCGCTATTTAACAAGAGTGTGCAACTGGGCGCATTCTGTGTAGAAAAGAATGTACCCGGCACGCGTTGCATTTTTGGCCTACCCCCCTTTATTTAGAGGGGGGTATTCCAATTAATAAATAGTATTTCATGTTTTACAGACTGAAGTTCATAATGGGCCAATCTGGTAACAACCTGGTTATCTTTAATTATTAATTTTGTAAAATCCTCGTTCAGAACGTAATAAAATAATAAAATAATTCAAAACTTTTATATTTTTAAAGCGTCTATTTGAACAGGGCATATAAGAGGTATTCGAATTAATAGTGTTTTACGTTTTACAGATTGGAGTTCATAACGGATGGAGGTACGTCGCTGAACCGTGTATGTATCAATTGGTTTGGGATACCGGAAACGGAACCACGCCACACCGGCCTCGTTCAAGCGTCCGTGGTCATGCGAGAACACAAAGTGCTGACTCAAAGTAAAGTTGTTCACATTTTTAGACCACAACAGCTTTCGAAGGCAAGTGATTATCAAAAGTCACGGTTTTACTGATCTAAACCAATAATGGTATTGACTTATATACTTAGAGCAGCTAAACGGGCACGTAACACGAGGGGTACCAGAATTTCTGCCCCTCCTAGAACATTTTCAATGTCCCTCTTGAAAAATTTTTTAACACTTCCCTAGTAAAGGTGACCTGGCTACGGATCTGCAGTAAAAACCAGTATCCAATGATCCAAGTCGGAGTGACAAGGAGACCAAAATTTTTATAGCAATGTTATTATTTTGAAAGCAAGCAACGGAGTTTAAAAATTTCAACCAAGAGCATATGCTAATTTCGCATTGTAAGCCGGACATTTTCAAGAAGCCGACGGTATCCCCATACAACTTCCACAGTAACATGAGTACACCAGGTCACTTTTGATACGGTAGCGATGGACACTGAAGGTTTTTTAACTTCAGTGGCCCGGATACTCACGTTGCTTAGCTTCCGTGTCCCGGGCTCTGAAGTCGAGTTCTAATACTGAATATAAAATGGTTCAGTAGCCAGGACGCTGTGGCTCAGTATCTAGCACACTGAAGATAAAAATGTGTCATCGTTACTGAAGCTTGTTTGACTTCCGTGCCTGAGATACTGAACATTTTTAGCACCAGAGCACTTGGACTCTGTAGTTTTGCTTTTGTTTGATGCAACATTTTCAACTTTATACCGTTTAATTTTTGAACTTTACGTCTGATGCATTCCATGTAGTCAAACTTCAACTCATGATAGCAAGGTTGCAAAAACTGATGCGTACTTTTGTTCATTACACAATTTGATACCAATTGAAACTATCAAATTGGTGACCCATGTAAAGATCAGGGGCAGATAGTTTTTCTGTCGGGCTAGAATAGAGTAAGCTTAAGCTTTATACTATTATCTTTGATTGGCATAGGCTTAGGCATATGCTTAGGCTTATTCTTAGGAATATGCTCATAATACTGTTCCGCCAATGCTCTTTACATTGATCGAAATTGCTAACAACAGCAGTGAAGCTTTTTGTCTTCAGTGTCCATCACGCTACCCACTCAATATAATTACGTGGTGTACGTATGATAATGTGGAAGTTGCATTATTTAGCCATCCCACGGGCCCAGGTCCGGAAATGTGGAGCCAGTAAAATTTAGTTTACATTCTCTATGTTTTAGAACTAGCAATGGTATCAACACATCAACGTTATGCGTTCGTAGTACAATTAATATTCCTGAAATCTATGAGGATCCTGCGATTGCAATTACGTTTTTGCTAGAATTTGTTCTATCAATCAAATCTGCAGAAGTAAGACCTGTTTTGCTCATTATCGTTATGCAACTTTTGCCAATTTTTAAAACTCGACATCAAAATTCGAAAACCAAGCACCCACCTAATTAAAATTGCTAAATGCAGGTTCTGATAAAAATTGCAGAATAGTTTCCCTAAAAAATTGCAGAATAACTTTTCTCATAAAAATTGCTGACTCATTTTTGATAGAAAAATTAATACAAAATACTTTTTCTCATAAAATTGCAGAATAATTTTTCTCGTAAAAATTGCAGATAAATTTTTGTCATAAAAATTGTCAAATAATTTTTGTCATAAAAATTGCAGAATAATTTTTCTCATAAAACTTGCAGAATTGTTTTCTCATAAAATTTTCAGAAAAAATTTTTCTCATCAAAATTGCAGAATAATTTTTCTAAGCAAAATTTGTGTCATAAAAATTGTAAAAAAATTTTTTCTCATAAATATTGCACAATAATTTTTCAAATAAAAATGCAGAAAAATTGTTCTCATGAAATTTTTGCAGAATCACTTTTCTCATAACAATTGTAAAATTGTAAAAAAAAAATTTCACAGAAAACTTGCAGAACAAATTTTCTCATAAAAATTGCTGAATAATTTTTCGCAGAAAAATGGCACAATAATGATTCTCATAAAAATTAAAAAATAATTTTTGAAATGCGAAAAAATTAATTTTATTAATTTCAGAAAAATGAATCAACCGTGCATGTAGTGATGGGTTGGGGTGCGTGGAGTCCTCACGACGTTACACGATCTTCATGGACAGATGCAGCGCTTCATTTACGGTCAGGAATAGGACGAAACCTGGACGATACCCTGTGTTTTAAATCGTTTGCAGCACCTGCAGCAATGCCATTCGGTCCAGCCGACGGAATAGGCAGGCAATTATCGGCCACGACCCCTCACTATTCAAATTCAGCGTTCAAACTTCACTTTGCGTTCACAGTGGGCGATATGTTGGAGGTAAAATATAGATTTAAAAAGTAAACCCTTCCAAAATACGGCCCATGCATAGAACCGGGTCGGAACAGTAGTATAAGCATATTCATAAGCCTAAACGTATGGATGAGCCTATTCCTAAGCTTATGCCTAAGCGTAAGCGCGTAGCCTAATCAAAAAAATTAGTGTAAAGCTTAAACTGACTCTATATTATAGCTCCTCCGGAAAACGATCCGGCCCTGTTCTATACATGGGCCCAAAATATAGTATGTGTATGTGAACTGTAGGAAATTGAAGACAAACTGTGTACGTGAAATAATTGCAATGGCAAAACCCTGTACAAAATCTCGACCAAACCTGAGAGTTCCATACGTCTACGGACGAACTTAGAACAATCGTATTCTGAGACAACAACCCGCATTGGTGTATGCATTAAGGGCCAATGTTAATTTTTGAGCCGTAATATAGATTAAGCATAATTCTAAGCCTAAGGTTAAAAACCTAAGTGTTTAAAAAAGTGTAGACCCAGCTAAAGCCAAAAATAGTCTAAAATCTAAGCGTGCTCTTTTGCTGCCCACCTAGAATACGGAGCGACCTCAAAAGTAAACATATATCTTCACAACAAGTTTACATCTTAATGGCCAAATCAGATACTTTCGCAAGAAGTCAAAATAATTTTCTCGCTCGCTTTTGTTTACAATTTCAGTTTTATTTTTAGGGTCCGCTACCTCTCCACCCGCCCGGTTCAATTCCAATTCACAAAAGTTTCGCATCCCAAATGAGTTTGCTTCGCAACGGGCTGATCTCGCCTCCGGAACTTGTTGAACCACAAGACATCATGTCGCCGGAAATGCAAGGGCATTTGAGAACACCTGGTTGGGATACCGAAACAGCGGCAACACCCACTCCACGAGTACCTTCGAGAACTGGCCGTGCACCGTTGCCTCAAGTTGTCGGCGCATCTGGTGATATTGATATCCCGTACTACGAGGTAATGATCGGAAATCGACCGGATGCGCTTGGTTCCGGGTTTATTTTCCGGCTAACAATCGACATCCGTATCCGGTTGTGGTATTTTGTATAAACCTGCCTTATACCACTGGATAGATAGCAGCGATTGCATTTCTAGGCAAGTCAAGAAGTTACACTAACGTGAAATCTAATATACAAGTCAACAATTAATTTTAACATATATTGGCTCGACTGAAATACTGCCAATAGCGCTTAAATATAGGTTCTACATCCGACTAACATCCGGGTCCGTTTCAAAATTTACGATCTAGCTCCGGTTCCGGTATGCGGTAAAATTAATATTCGGTCGATCCAGGCAGTGAGTTAATAGTTTAATGAATTTTCTACAGTAACTTGCATATATCGTGTAAAATTTTTAATATCGATTGTGCTGATTGGACATTTAGTTGTTGCAAACATGGCAAATGTAGCAAATTTTAACCTTTAGTAGTACTTCAAATTTACATATGGTTTAAGTCCCAGGTTATATAATAAATCTTCTACAGCAACCCGGGTCAGTGCCGGAGCCGGCTAGGGTGGTGACCCAGCAAAAAAGTTCCAGGGCGTGTGGCGCCCTTTGCGATGATCAAAATATTTCTCATATTGTGAATTTTCCAATTTGACACACATCTCCAAGTTGAATATTGACAACTATTTTTTATTTAAATTCTTGTTCGAGAGGGGACTATTCTGTGAGATGTGGGCGCCCCCAATTAGGGCGTATGCGAATAGCTGCTCATGCCCTGAGTTATGTTCACCTTGTCATCATGTATAAATAGTCTTCGTACCGAATTGTTTTGGCTAATTTGCACCACTGGTGATATTTTGCGAGCCATCAATACGATGAGGCAGACTCTCGACTATTAAAATGCATCTGCAAGCAAAACTTGCGTACTGCATGTCACCATTTGCAAAATAATGTAAACGTGCAGTATTGAAAAATTTTGAGCTGTGAACAATAGTCATTTCTGACAATTAGTTATGTTATGCAATGACATTTGTCTCTTGATCGGTTCAAATCTAGAAGTTTCTTATCTGAGTTGACTTGATTCTAATTGAGTTGATCAATTAAACTCAGAATGAGTTGAGACAAGTTTACGATTTCTGAGTTATGATAGCCCTACCTAAGTCAGACTGAGTGATTCCATGCATTCTGAGTTATAATTGACACATTAGAAATTACAGTGATTTTAGTTTTGTTATTAATATCTTCTGTTGTTTACATGTTGAACGGATAAGACACCGAAAGCCATTCTGCACTCACGTGGATGTATTTATGCATTGTTGTTATTACTTTAGCGTTCAACATATCCCATGCCAGCATATGGAATGCCAGTTCCGTATGGTGCTTATTCACATGTGCCGTTTGGTACCGGACCGGTGTCAAGATACCCTCTACCGTATCCTGGATATCCTATGCCACAAATGCGAGAAATTGCAACTGCAAGATCTGGTGTACAAGTTGTTTCTGCGCGTCAGCCAACACTGTACAGGTAATGGTAGCATGAGGTCCGTTTACCACTATTGACACGTGCAATTTATTTCGCAGAAAGAACTTGCAGCTGCTAGATTTGTGAAAGGATCTACCACAATTGCCCAGACGACAACTGCTCAAACGCCAACTGCCCGAACGGAAACTGCGGAAACTGCCTAAACGACGTTTGCCCAAACGAAAATTCATCAGAAGCGATAATTGCCCAAACGACAATTGCACTAACGACAATTACCCAAATGCCAAATATTGACCATTTTCAGGCCCGAAGTCCAAAGGAGCGTGTTCAGGAAATAAAATAGGTGGCTTCAAAACTGATTCGAAGGGACAACCTGGCAGCCCCGTTCGAACAAAATGCACCCTTGCAGCCTGCAGTTGCAGATTGTCAATAACTTTTAACTCAGATATTCGACGCACTGAAAATTTTTAAACCAACCTCATCATTCTGTTCTCAAAATAAATCAAATGAAAAAACTTGGTAAAGTTTAAAAATATTTGAAAAAGTTAAAAAAATTTGACTCCCTCAGATTTGCAAGATTTTGTAAAGGGGTCGTTTTCAAATTGCAAATCACTTATACTTCCATTTCGCCGGCTACGATTCACACTTATTTTATACGATGTCGCAAAATTGCCAGCGATGGGAAGTAGGGGACCAATGAGTATAACTCTCGTTTTTAATGCGACGACTATTCTTTCTATGGGCACGGATTTTAACCCTTTCTCACATGAATATTTTCAATTTCATATGAGATGTAATTTCAAGCTAAGATTCGATCCCCAGTCTCACAGGTGAGAGGCGATTACGGTGACCACTGTGCTATAGGAGCTTGACGCTCGAGCCCGAGTAGGCTCTCGCATCTTGTGGAGATTTTGCACTGCGCATATATGTTATGATTTTTAACCACTGGTCTCAGTGTGCGCATTGCTCGTACATTATTGTATTTAGTTGCTCATAGTATACTCTATGAGTGAAAGGGTTAAAATACAAACTATGGAAAATTTTAGTTCAGATTTTTTTCAGAGTCTCCTATTTGCAAACTGACACGAGACTGATTACGGTAATTACTGCGATTTCAGATCGAGCAATATTCCGAGAGCTGTATTTGCGACATTAAAACAATCTGGATTTGACGAAATTAAAGACCGACACGGAGACAGCCCTGAGCTTGTGAGCCTTGTTGACAGTCAAACCCGGCGCCCGGAAATTCATACTGAATTGTCGGATCCGCTGACCACAAACGAAATTGTTATTCAGCTAATGGCAATTGCAAGGTATAAACGACCTGTGTTTGAACGTTGAAATTACTTTATCTACGATTAGGATCATATGGCTATAAAAACTCATTAAGCCACAATCACACGTGCAAGGTTTTGCAGCGAAAGCTCACAGCTGAAATTTGCAGTTGCAACTTTTGTTCGATAACTCATTACTAAAAGTTGCAGCTGCAAATTGTCGCTTCACGAACTTGCACGTGTGAGTGGGGTTTAATACCGAAAAAATGTGGTAAGCGAGAACCTGGACTCGTTTCATAATTACTTATTTCACTCCGACTCTCCCTGTTTCCCTTCAGGACAGGCCCACCAATCAGGGTTTTAACTGCACTAGAGTGGGAACATTTATTCAAGGTTGGAACCTCCTGCCAAAATATCGGCAATGCGGACGCCAGCGCTGAGCCTGTGTTTATCTGACATAGGTTCACGCTGTCTGCCTGCTGGAGTATTTTGTCAGTCATAGGAATTATTTTGAATCTCTGACGTGCATCAAACTTATTTTCAATAGCTATGTAATTTTATATTTTACGATAATGTTGTTATCCATATAAAGTTTGAGGCGGTTTCGGTTTTAGCAATTTGTCTCTTCACGCTGACGTGAACATGCTAGCCAGTACATCAGCGGTGTTTTTTACATTTCAATTCTACCGTTTTGCTCAAAGTAGCACTGAAAGGTAATCAAATTTTTAAGCAAATGGTATATTTTAATTTTAATTTTTTTTTATTGAAATAAGAATTTGAATGAATTAGGGTGACGCTATACGTGTTGTGCGGCGCTGTCCGTCACCGTCCGTCACCATACGGTATGGTACATGAGTAATTGAGGTACGATACGACAAGATGAAGTACGGAAACGATTAATGGTGGACGGTGCCGGGCGGTGCCGGACGTCATGAAAAGTATAGCGCTACCCTAACTGCTAAAAAGTATAATTATCTATGCTATTGGCTGATCTTTATACGCATGTTTTCCCATTTATATATTTTAAAGACATCTTTTAGCTTGGGGATAATTTTATTTGGATCTATTCGCTGAACGTCCATCTCAATTGAAACATGGTTGAAACTGAGCAAAGTCACTTCAGACATATTTGCTATGAAAAATTAGTTCAAAATCAAAATATTGAACAATGTTAAGCGTATTCCTAAGCCTAAGCCTATGCCTACGCCTAAGCCTAAGTTTATGTCTAAGCCAAAGCCCAAGCCAAAACAAAAAATAGTCTAAAGCTTAAGTTTACTTTATTGCAATTGTGCAGAACGTTCCTCCCCTGATCTTTACATGGGCCAAAATTTTTTATAACATATTCAGTATTTCATTGTTAAGCTTTCATGTGGTGTGTGTTTAATTGTTAACCCTTTCTCACATGAATATTTTCTATTTTCCCTGAGGCCTACTTTCATGCTTGGATTCGAACTCCAGTGACTGGAGTGGGAAGCGTATACCATCACCACTCAGCTATAGGAGCTTGACCCTCGAGCCCGAGGGGCTCTCACGTCTTGTGGTGATTTAGTACTATGTATACGTGTTGCAATTGTTCAACACGGCGCGATATATTATTTAACGTGTATACGCTGCGCTGAGTTGCCTATAGGCAACTCAATGTGAGAAGGGGTTATAGATAGTAAACTGAAAATTTTTCGCTTAATCATCATGGCATATTGCATTTCAGACTCATTTTATCAACTACAGATGGTGACAGCGGAAATTTGCCTAAAATACTGCGTCGAACGTACAATAATGGTGCTATCATTGAAGGATCACCAGGATATCAGGTAACCTATCACCGTCTTAGTATCCATAACAATTCAATTCGTCGCCCGGCAACTTGTAATCCGAAATTATATCGACTTGACAATTCGTCGCAAATCATTATGTTTAGACAGAGGCTTAATAGGATTACGCTTCGAATAATGCTTAGATTTATTCAAACGCTTTTTCGACACTGTTGCGCAACAAGTTGTCTGGCGACGGAATTGTCGTAGATTCCACTGTGTCACTGTGGTCTGGGCCAAGAAAAAATTCTTGTATTTTAATTGTTTCGCTAAAAAATACCAAGTCAAAAAGATCATGAATGGTAATTAACCCCAATATGAAGCGGAACGATTGTGCTGAATTTCGCCGCGTGCAGCCGTGAAAAAAATTTTTTTAAGAAGAGCGATGCTGCACGCCTCCTGGCGTCGCATATAAATTTTAAAGTCCGCTAACGCGAACGCGGTTGCGGCGTCGTCTGCCGGCGAGTGACGCAAAAAAGTACACCGCAACATCTTGGCTCACACAAAAATTCAGCTTAAATATTTAAATTTAATAAACAACTCAAATTTAACATTTCATACCCGGTTTTATAAGCCGAGTCGTGAGATAACGCGTTAAGAGCGGTTGATCGTATTTCAGATGAAGTTTATTGTTGATCCTGCGTACTTGAAACCTGGCGAATATCGTAAATTTGTTGAATATATGCTTGAAAATGCGTTTCATATCGACGTTTGGGACGCCGATTCGTTGTTACTGCTTGGATCCATTATTGTGCCGCTTGGAGTATGTTTGTTGGGATTGAATACATTCGGAGCAGTAGCCAAGGGGGGGGGGGCACAGGGACGGACTAGCCCCACTGTTGGAACATTTTTGGCCCCCTAGAAAAGTTTCAACCTTGCTTAAAATTCAACAAAAACCCTTGTATGCCCGTTCTGAAAAATTTTTAGCGCACCCTTCCTCCCAAGTAAGGAGAGCTGGCTACGGGCCTGACTTGAAAAGGTTTGTGATATTTTTGATTTTCAACCAATTTTGCATATTTGCTTCTAGATTTGCTATTTTGTTTTTGAATATCACAAAATTGTCAGATACGTTCAGTAAAAGACGTTTTTAGTTGGTTTTTATATTTTGAAGTCTTCGTTTATTAATAGTAAAGACGTATACATAATGTGTTTTTATATAATTAAATCATTAAACTTAATGGTGCAATTAAAGGCAAAATACACATTTTTACAGGATGTACACTGAAACCTTTGAAAATATTAATTCGCTTTCCAAACGGCAACTTTTGTTTTTATCCCTTTTGGGATGCATCTTCCAAAATTTTACTTCCTGCTTAGACTCTTTGCTTTAAACATAGTCCTTAACAATATTTAGCCACAATCCGTACTGTTTATTTAAAATATCATTTAGTTTTGTAACAGATTAGAACGAATCACTGAACGGACGAGTATGTTTATTGCCTATTGTAGCGTTTACTTCGCAGCCAATAAGAAGCTTATTTTGCCTATTTCAGTGTTTACTTCGCAGCCAATAAGCATCTTATTTTGCCTATTTTACCGCTTACTTCGCAACCGATCAGAAGCTTTTTCTGCCTATTTAGTGTTTACTTCGCAGCCAATCAGAATCTTATTTTGCCTATTTTAGCGTTTACTTCGCAACCAATCAGAAGCTTATTTTGCCTATTTTAGCGTTTAACTCCGCAACCAATCAGAAGCTTATTTTGCCTATTTTAGCGTTTACTTTGCAACCAATCAGAAGCTTATTTTGCCTATTTTAGCGTTTACTTCGCAACCAATCAGAAGCTGTACAAGCGTACTGCATGCTGCCAATTGTATCAAATCCATTAACCACAATGACCACTGGTGAACAAACTGCAATCGCCGCTGGATATCTCTACCTCAAAGCTGCCAATATAGGATATCCGTCAGTATCTGTTGCCGGTTCTTCAGGTATATATTTTAAACTTAACCTTTGGTCTGATGTTGAAATATGCTTAGGCGAAGCTATGCTTTGCCGAATTCATGGTGAGCATTATTAATAAATTTTTCCCGCAAGAATATCTTAAATTTTATCTGCGATTTCAAGCTGGGCCTTGAACTTGTGCGTGTAATAATTGGTAAACGCTGCGCGTGCACTGCCTTAGTATATATCAGGCATTGTCTTATTGAATAAGAGTGGCACTATACTTGACGTGGGTGTCGTCTGTCGCTGTCCGTCACCATACGGTATCGTACGTCAGTTATTCACGTACGACACCGCAAGGTAATGTACGATGACGGTCGGCGTCGCACGACAAATGTACGGTTGACGGACGTTGACGGACAGCGCCGTACGTCATCGAAAGTATAGAGCCACCCTTAAAGTATATATTTAAGAATACAAACATTTTCGTTTCCAAGTCTGTGCGCTGTGTTTAACATTTTATATACAAAACGTTTGTTTCTGCTTATATTTTAGGAGCTGAGCGACTATCAAAGAATAACGCAATCATATCGCAAAGTCTTAGTTTATCCGGGCGCCACACTGGATTTTTGATCCGAAATCGTAACGTAACGAACGCACAGTCGTTGTTTTCACAGTATCCTGAGCTTCGTGCGACAATATTTGCCCCGAAAAGGTCAAAATGTGTTTTGAACAATAACTTGCATAGTTGATCCCTCAATTGCGCCGTGTCTGCAAGCATCTCTCAATTTACGCAACTGTTAATTGTTATTAACAGCGGCGGTTCCAGAATTTTTTGACAGAGAAGGACGGGCTGGCAAAAGCTGTGTAACACAATCCATATAGTAAAACTGGAATGCCACACATACGTATTTTGGGCACCTTTCCAGCATTAATTTGTTTACAATATTATTTCTAAGAACAAAAATGTGATTGTTCTCTGTATAGAAAATTTGCATACAGATTGTTGGGTATTGGCTACCTTTTGCGAATTGTGCAAAACTGGCTACTAGTTTATAATATATGCTACTTATATGCCAATTTTCTGAGAGAAAAAATTGTAACATAGGAATCATTCCATTTATCACAAATAATTTTCTGATGGGGTCCCGCTATAATGATTGTTAATTATACCGTTTAATTTTTCGTATGATTATATTTTGTATCATTGACAAAACAGTAGAAAACACCTCTACATCCAGGGTGTAAATAGAAAATGTTATATTTTCTAAAAGTTGTGTCTTGGACAAATTGTTTGATAGCATTTGTGCTAAATAATGTTTCACCGCTACATTTCCGCTAAAATGCTTTTTTTAATTTAGTACTCGGTGTTTTCTAAGATCTTCTCATTTGGTTTAATGATATAAAATTTTAAACTTACGTTTAATTTGAGCAAATTTCAGAACATTCCAACATTCGCCGTTTGATCCGCCAGAAAATGTCAAAGATGACGCTGAACGCGAACGAAAACTGCAACGACTGCGAAGTATTCGACAATACGAACACATTCCTAAACTCAAAGTAATATATTTGTTTACAGAAAATATTTTAAAAAAATTGTAACATTTTGAGAATTTGAAAAATATAAAGTTTTCGTTGAAACAGTTAAACCAGGCCCGTAGCCAGCTCATCCAGCTAGGGGTGGGAGCTGAAATTTTTAGGATATGCATAAAAGAGATTTAGACGGTTGAAATTTTATAAGTTGGCCAAAACTTTTTCCAGAGGGGTTGAGCATTTCTGGCCCTCCCTTTGGCTACGGGCCCGAGTTAAACGTGAAATTAAAAAACTAAACTCGGGAGTTTCTGTGTTTCGTGTCAATATTCAGTTAGAAAACGGTTATCCAATCTATTTTCAAGGGTGTCGTGTTAGGCTAAGTATATTACTTAAACCGTAAACTTAAAGAAAGCCTATGCGTAAGCATATAAATCAAAGCACAAGGATAATTCTAAGTCTAAGTTTAAAAAATTTCAATAATTAAGCCTACGCGGAAATTTGCATTATCGATCTTTTGCAAGACATACAGACGCTTCTTAGAAATTTACACTGGCGAACAATTATATTCAAAATGCACCCGTAGTAAAACTTTTGTTAAGAAGAAATATTTTGTTGGAACTAACGCTCTGTACGACCCATGATCGATGTTTTGAACAAAATCGAACCTCAGTCGTCTTAGACTCAAGTCAGTCATGCTACCATTACACCATATGGTCATTGCAACAACTTCTGATACTAGTATATGTTCGCATGTATAGCAATCTTTTTTCTTTACATACACTAACCGTGTACATATGCCGAGATATTTTAGGCCTTTCGGCAACTATACAGCTTGGTTTTAAAGTACCAGTTAAACCATTTGGTCCATGTTTATAACAGGGCCGGATCGTTTTCCGGAGTGGCTATAATAGAGTCAGTTTAAGCTTTAGACTAATTTTTTGCTTAGGCTTAGGCTTAGGAATAGGCTCATCCATACGTTTAGGCTTAGGCTTAGGCTCAGGCTTAAGAATATGCTTATACTACTGTTCTAGCCCTGTTCTATACATGGGATGAAAATTTTAATATTTCAGCTTTCGTCATCCGAACGCTCGTTATATGTTCGCGATTTAGACGTTATTCGGCAATTTCGGTCCAAATCAAAGCATAATGCGATTCTGATGGCACTGTATCGTGCAATTACTACGGTGCATTCTATTTATCCTACGCTGGGTTGCGTTGAATTTTTCGAATATTTACTTACCAATCCAATGAACGAACCAATCAGTGTTCGAGTTGAGATTAACTCAACTGAACTGGAGTGAGTTGAAGTTTAAGCTGAAATTATATTCAGTTCGAGTTTTTTTAAGAGCCAGAGAGATACCAAGTGTCTCAGCAGGTGTTCAATAATTGTTATGCGTTCTTTTGAAAAGTGTTGGACGTGCCTGTACTGTGAAAACTTTGAATGTTCCACCGGACGTTTTAAACTCACTATAGCATGCTTTTTCTACAAACCATCAAATAAAATCCTATCACTAGAGCCTTTGTATACGTTGACCAAGAATAATTCAGCTAAAACAACCAACGGACTTGTGATGTTAAACTTTTTCCGCTGTGATAGCTATCGAGTTTATTGACCAATGTATTAATCAGGGCCGTAACAGTAGTGTAAGCATATTCGTAAACCTATACATAAAAGTTAGTCTAAAGATTAAACTTACTTCATAGCAGACGTATGGAAAAACTATCTGCCACTGATGTATACAAGGGCCGTGTTAGGGTTGCGCTATAGTTGCCGCGCGCAAACGGATTCCGGCACGCGGCACGGTAAAGTATTTTGCTCACGTCGCTGCTCGCCGCCGGACGTCGCCGCGTGCCGCTGTAAAACGTTTCTTTAAAATTTACCGCACGCCTCTGTGCGTCGATGTGCGGTGGCGCGCGGCATCGTTCGGCTTAGAAAAGTATAACGCAACCCTTCATTTGTATTTATAGACTTGTGACAAATATTGACGAATGGTCATTTTACAAGCAACAACATCAACTAAGGACCCCACTTGAAGAAAGCCTATTTGCTGTGACACCGGATGCCCAAAACCGGAACAAAGCTCAAGAAATTGAATCGAAACCGATTCGTTACATTTTTCTTCGACCCAAGGAATCAGTTTATATTCCATTTAAGTATCAAAGCTATCACTATATACAGACGTTAAAACAGGTAGGCAGCGGTAAATTTTGTATAACAAGCGTTCGTTGTGAAAAATTTAGAACAGGGGCGGCATATATTTCTGCGGGACTACAATAGAGTAAACTTAACCCTTTCTCACATGAATATTTTCTATTTCCCGTGAGAGCTACTGTTATGCTAGGATTCGAACTCCAGTGACTGGAGTGGGAGGCGTATACCATCACCACTCAGCTATAGGAGCTTGACGCTCGAACCCGAGGGGGCTCTCACGTCTTGTGGTGATTTAGTAGGTACTATGTATACGTGTTGCAATTGTTAAACACGGTGCGATATATACTATTTAACGTATATACACTGCGCTGAGTTGCGTATAGGCAACTCAATGTGAGAAGGGGTTATTGATAGCAAACTGAAAATTTTTCGCTTAACCCTTTCTCACATGATATTTTCTATTTCCCCTGAGACCTACTTTTATGCTAGGATTCGAACTTCAGTGACTGAAGTGGGAGGCGTATACCATCACCACTCAGCTATAGGAGCTTGACGCTCGAGCCCGAGGGGGCTCTCACGTCTTGGGGTGATTTAGTACTATGAATACGTGTTGCAATTGTTAAACACGGTGTGATATATACTATTTAACGTATATACACTCTGCTGAGTTGCCTACAGGCAACTCAATGTGAGAAGGGGTTAATCTTTAGACTTATTTTTTTGCTTAGGCTTAGGCTTAAGCATATGCTTATACTACAGTCATTTCCCTGTTCCACACGGCCCAAACGTTAAAATAAACATGAAACGCTTCAATTGGACGATTTCATTTGACTTGTGTCAAATGTAAACTTCTTGTGATAATTAGGAGACACGTCATAAACGTTATATTCAGTGGATTATTAAGAAGTGGTGAACGCAGGCGCCCGAGATTGAGAATAGTGAAAGAAACTCGCAAGTAAGAAGCCAAACACAATTTTAGTGCTTAATCTTAACACAATTGGCGAATGGAGAAAATTGTAACGCGAGAATAGTGCAAAAAATTGAATGAGCGAAACTCGCGAGAATCTGACCGCCATTTTGGTGATAAACCTTAATACAAAATCTTGGATTTGAATCCTGGTGGGGGGCCAACATCGGAGTGCCCCCTCTTTGAACCACCCGTGGTTAATATTGAATTTTGTTTCGATGCCGGTTTTTAAAGAAGCTTAGGCTTGGGTGCCCCGTTTAGACCCAACATTGTCTATGTTGAAAATTTTAAAACGGGGTCGTCTGGCACAGAATTCAGATAAAAAGTTCTGTCGCTAGCATTTTGGTTACAATGGCGACTAAATTGTGTTTTAAAGGAGGGACTCTTTGAGTTGGGAAATATAACAGTGTTTCAAATGCATTAGCTATGTAATTTTTGGGTTAAAATTACAGAATCCAAATACTGCCAAAATCGATAGAACCAAAGACTTGTTAACGCAATCAAAAACATTAAATGTAAGTTGTAAACTCTTATTTTTATGCTTATGCTTTAGACTATTTTTTTGGTTGGTTTAGCTTTAGGCTTAGGCTTAGGCTTAGGAATATGCTCATTCTTATGCTTAGGCTTAGGAATATGCTCATTCTTACCCTTACACTTAGGCTTAGGCTTAGGAATATGCTCATTCTTACCCTTACACTTAGGCTTAGGCTTAGGCTTAGGAATATGCTTGTAATACTGTTCCGCCTCTGTTGTTTACATTATCCAATATTTGAAAGAACGTAGAAAAATAGAAAAAGTACTTAACGCATATATGCTGATAGCCAGCTCGGCTCGTTAAGTGGACAAAAATCTAGGTGGTACATGTGTATAATTTTTGCTGAAGTGTGGGTCACAATATTTTTCGGACGAGAATTGTGGTGTACTTAAACTTTTTCTACAGACGATCTGAACTCCAATTGACACGTTCTGACTATGGCCACGAATGCATACGTTTTCACCAATCTGAAAATATAGCAAAAACAAAACCGCTAAAAAGTAAATACTTGAGTAAGATTTCAGAAACGAAACTAAAATGAGTTGCTGCGATTGGAGCTGTATTAATGTTTTCGTCAATTGTTTAGGTAATACTTGTAAACAGTCATTCAAACGATCCAATCTCAATACTTTTGTTGCAAGTTGAACCTCAGCCGACTGCCGTCCATGAAACGTATCGGTTTTATCATGCTGAAAATACTACTTTTGCTAAATATTTGCGATATTCGAAAGGTACACCTAAAGCGTGATCGGGTGAAATCTAGACCGTTTGGGTTGCGCTATACTTTATTGTGCTGGACGCTGCCGCACGCCCCCGCACGATACCGCACGCCACCGCACGAGACCGCACGCCGCCGCTCGCTATCGCACACTGCCGCACGCCGCTATGCATTGCTAACAAAAATATAGCCATAATCTATTTGATGGCGTGCGGTGGCGTGTGACGGCGTCCGGCGGGACGAGACGAGTATAGCGCAACCCTTAAACGATGGGCATCAGATATTTTTTCGTATTCGGATGTTCGGCAATACGCACCGGTATTTACCTGGAAATTTGTATATTGCTGCATATCCGGAATTTATCAGGAAATCTGTATATTGCTGGATATTGAGATATCCAGATACCCGTAATCGAATTCTGCGTTTCGGATATCTGGACTTTAGTTTTGAGTGTTTTTCAGGTTTCCGAACCTGACAGTTTTTGGTCATTAGGAATATGATTTGAAGCTGCCTTGAGACACACAATGACCGCTATGAGTTCAAAAAGAGCCAGCAAATTTTATAAAATAATTCTTTTCATGCAATTAATTTTTTTCTGTCTGAGTACTTGGCCTGTATTCTCAAATGTGTGTAGCACCGATCACCAGTTGGTGATAGGTCTTGTAACTTTTGAACCAGTGAATGTTGAGGCCCAAACTTTGGCACATTTTTCGCATATGATTTGCTCTACTCTTGTGCCATTTTGGAGTTCAGGCTACAGTAGTAGTTAGCGAGTTTGAAAACCTATTACCAGGGTTCCATCAAAATTCCGATTCCGGCTATAATTCCGACAAAATTTGACTTCCGATTCCAATTCCGGCTGACTGCTGTTCCGATGCCGGAATTCTGATTTTTCGGTTATGAGTTTTTAAGATAATTGAACTTAGACTTTGCTTGTTTCGTTTTGTTTCGTTCATTTGCAATTATTCTGTTAGGTTTTTTCTTTGTAAATATTCCGAGTTGTTAGGTGTAATTCCGTCAGCTATATAAACAATTTTTGCTGAAACAGTGAACAATAACGGAAACAGGCATACTGCAACAAAAGTTAAAATTCATACACCTTTAACTTTTTAATAGAATTACTAAAGCTTAATTCCGCTTCCGATTCCGATTCCGGTTCCGACAGAAAAATTTGATTCCGATTCCGATTCTACTTCCGACGGAATCTAGTTCCGGTTGGAACCCTGCTTATTACTAACTGACGATAGTTGCTACACACATTTGAGAATATTGGCCCTTACTTTAGAGTAATGATGTTGGCAAAACTCATCGCAACATCAAAAGTTACCAATATAATTTTCAAATATTACATATTTGAAGTATTAGACTCCTGAAGCTGGTGTTGGTTTGGTTTGTCTTTGTGTGCTTCGAATCACAGTTAATCGGTAGCTTTTCAAACTGCACTTCGATCAAACTATGAGCACTTACGGTCAACAAAGCAAGAAACACTTTGAAATGCTTACAAATGGGGTTAAAGTTTTTTGGAGAGACGAAGTGTGTTTCAGGGGTTTAAGGCCTTAGCCATGCTGCCTACGGCCTTGTCATGCAACCTCTTACCGGTAGAGTGCTCGCTTAAGGATCCATAGGCTGAGAGTTCGATCCCCGTTCTAGCCCGTTTTTCCAGCTACTTAGTAGAAAGGTCTGAAGTCCCGGTTCCTACCTAGACTGACATGGGGGCCACGCCGTGAGCGCAACAAGAGAATGTAACCTAAAAAACGATTTTTTGGTTAGCCAACCTGTTTTAAGTATTTAAAGCTGTTTTTACGCGTTCTTGATTACTTTTTTGCTGAATTTAGATCAAATGCGTTGAAGACAGTGACGCGACAGATGACCATAAAATTTTGGCTTTGTGCCAACCCAGCCCAAATCTGCCAGCGGCGTATATATTTAGTTTGTGTCTTTCAGGTTCAATGGATGTCGTAGCAGTGAAATCAAGCGACCGTAACGTGATAACCGAATGCAATCATGTTGGTCGAAGCGATGCTGATATTTTTATTAAAGTTAGTTTGTACTTTATATGTGACAGAATTTAAGATCATATTTTTGGTGACGCTGCGCGTTTCGATAATTTTATTACATTCCAGCGTCGTCCGCGTCAGACGGCGTCGTCTGGCAGCGTTCGGTGTTGAAATTGCACATACGGTGCCGGATGACACCACCTGGTGTACGCATGATATTGTGGAAATTGCATAAAATTTTACGGTGCAGTCCGGTGCCGGACGCCCCTGCACCACAAGTATAGCATAGTCTTTATGTTATTTTCTGGCAATGTGATAGCTCGTTATTTGAAAATATACGTATTTTTTGTTTGACATCCCAATTACCAAGGTTAAAGCGAAATTGCTCCTCCGGCCCGAATTAGTGCAAAAATTCAATTCATGTTCCTATTCCTGTTCCACCATTCAAAGATGCAGGAAACGGAATTTTTACGGTTTTGTGCAAAATTATTCATAATCATTTAAATATTTGAAACATTGTTTTTAAAAATTTTATTTCTAAACGAGTGTTTTTGCAATTCGTTCAATTTTTTTTGTTAATAAACTGTTAGATTAAAAATCTGATGTGGTCCTAGACTTTCGCTAAAGCTTAATTGTAGGCTTTTAGTAATAGTGTAAAAATTAGGCTTAGGTTTAGGTACGTTTATGCTTAAGGGTTGCGCTATACTTCACTGTGACAAACGCCGCCGCACGCCGCTGGACGCCGCTATGCTCCGCTGAGCGCGTCTATGCAATGCTAACAGAAATATAGGCAAAATCGCTGCGGTTTGCACTGTCGCCGGCGGCGTGCGGCGACTTTTAATAAAAAAGTTTACCCTTTGCCGCCCGTGGCCAGTATAGCACAACCAACCCTAGTTGTGCAAATTGTCAATTGTTTTGAGAGTTTCCAAAATGATACAACGTGAATAACTAAAAAAGATTATTAATGCAAATTCCACAATATCATGCGTACACCAGATGACTTTTGACGGGGTAGTGCGCTGCACACTGAAGCTTGTTTCCATTTATTATAATTTGTTTTCAGGTACAGTGTGGCAAATGCCCGTCAGTGAAAACATTTTTCGTATTTCTATACTCAGATCCGTATTGTTCTGTTCCGATACAAACGTGGCAGATCTATTTGCATGCACTTGAAAAATTAGAAGTTACAGCAGTACAAGGCCAAGCAAAGCATATGGTTTTGGTTCTCAAGTATTATCTCAGACCATCAATCATATTTTTGTTTTAATACATAGCCCGTATCGTCAAATGTGTGCAGCACGAATCACCCCAGTTGATAATAGGTTTTGTAACAATCAAACCAACGAATGTTGTGGCTGAATATTGCGCACATTTTTCGCATTCGATTTGCTCTACTCATGTACCATTTTTGAGTTCAACAAGTTCAATATTTAGCGAGCTTGAAAACCAATTACTAACTGATGATAGTTGCTATACACATTTGAAAATATGGGCACTTAATATTGTTTATTTGTTCTGTATTTCGAACGAATATGGAAAATGTACGGAAATACTTTTTACAGAGCGTCTCAAGATTTAAAAGTTGTAAACATCGGATTGGCTCAAGTTCATTTCATGCACTGTAATATTAGCCTTCCATCCTCAAAACGGTATAGTACTGTATCATAAAGATATTGCAAAAGTAGCTGGACAAAATTTATTCATAGTTCGGCCAGTGTATAAATGGAACAGGGCCGTAACAGTAGTAATAAGCATATTTCTAATCCTAACCTAAGCCCATATTCTAAAATGTGTATAGCAACTATCATCAATTAGTAATAGATTTTAAAACACACTAACTATAATACAGTTGGGGAACTCAAAATTGGTACTGCAGTAGAGCAAGTCATTCGCCAAAGATGTGCTGAATTTTAAGCCCTAGCATTCACTGCACCGGAACTTAAAAGACCTATCACCAACTGGTGCTAGGTGCTACACACATTTGAGAATCTTATACCTAAGCTTAAGCCTAAGCTAAAAATTTGTCGAAAGTTTAAGCTTACGCTATTGCAGTCCCGCAGAAAAACATTCCGCCACCTGATCCTTACACGGATACATAGTTGTTACAGATTTATTTCTTCAATGAATGAGTTCCGTTGCTCGTGCTATTCTACGTCCAAAAGTAACTTGAGTTGCGGCATATATTTTTTGATCTTTTTCTATATAAAATAGAAATTAAATTAATTCTCAGGGAGTATCTTTAGAGACCTCAAGTTCGATTGGATATTTCAGAGGTAGCGATGGAACACACATGGTTGGACTGTTTTCGTCGTCACCAACGGAATTAGCGTTGAATCCAGCGGATCCGTTCTTGTTTCAACCAAAAAGCATTATTGACATTGAAGCAACGCTTAACGCCTTGGTTATTGGTACACTGCAAAAACTGTTGAGCCAAATTGACACTTTCCGAAATTGGCTTTTCCGGACTACACAAACTGAGACAAATTCGACTCCGCCAGAGTCAAATTCGACTCACTGAGCGGCTCATAGAGACGAATTTGACCCTGGCGGAGTCGAATTTTGACTGTGGCGGAGACGAATTTTGACTCTTGCGGAGTCGAATTTTGAGTCAGTTTGTGTAATCTGGAAAAGCCTGTTTCGGAGAGAGTGAGTCAATTTGACTCACCATTTTTTGCAGTGTAAGTACCTACCTAAATAACGCTTCCTGTAAGATTGAGGTTACAAATAATGTGACCGTAAAAAATTGAAAAATGTTCATTTACTGCGAAAGCTTGTGGCGTTGTTGCAAATTGACGACACTAAATTTGTGGGGTTAACCCGTAATTCATTCCAGAAATACGTGTTAAAAATCTCCGATTTAATATCAAAACCAAAAAACTTTAAGTAAAATCTTGCCTTGAAAATTTAAATGCAACTTAAGTCATGTTTCTGCAACACAGCCAATGAGTTAGTTATTTGATTGTCAGACTACCAATACTATTCCAATACTATTTAATTGTTATTACAAACGAGCACATTATTTTTTACATATTTGACCAATACCGCCTATTTTACTGGTCTAAATTGTTAATTAAAATCATTGTAGGCAATCGAGTGTTGTTTGTAACTGCCGTGGACTTAGAATTGCGTCGTTTGCTTAAATCGTGGCTTATCGAGGCGAAAGTTGATCCGCCAACTCTAACCAAAGCATTTCAAGTTACCATTCCTTTAACGTCTAAAGAAGCGCTACTTAAGGTTAGTGCTCGTAGCTTAAAATTTGTTCATCTTGGATCTGTCTCAGAGTGTCTTTTTGGCCCATGTAAATATCAGGGGCGCAGAGTTTTTCTTTAGGACTAGAATAGAGTAAGCTTAAAGCTTTAGACTAATTTTTTGCTTGGTTTAGGCTTTAAGGCTTAGGCTTAGGAATAAGCTTATTATACTGTTCCGCCCCTGTTCTATACATTCGTCACTTTTTCTATATGTTACGTCAAACTTTTTCAAATTTTACTCTTTCTTGCATGGATTTGTATAATTATTTCGATTGAAATGTACTGCTCTATACTTTTGTTGACGTCCGGCGCCGTTCGTCAGCATCGCCCGTGCGCCCGCCTTTCGTCACCGTGCGTCACCCGTGCGGAGCCGTCCGTGGCTGTTCATGTACGATAACGTATGGTGACGAACGGCGACGGACGGCACCGTACGGGTGACGGCGGGTGATGCACTGCGCCGCACTGGTAACGCACGGTGACGGACGTTAAGTAGGTATAACGCAACCGTAAAGCGTTTTGATTATTGCCGATTATACAGCATATTGTCAAATTATTAATTTTGTCAACTTTTAAATTCAATGACTGCTTTGCTACCTGTGTTTTCTAGTAAACCATCAGATATTATTAATTTTTTCAAAACTGTCGCATTTCGTTTATTGATCTGTTCTTTCGATATATTGTGCATCTACACGCAGTTGTTTTGATTCAGCCAAAAATGTGTACCATAAGCGTGTATTGTATCTACTTATTTCGTAATTACTCACAAGTCGGTGTTTGCCCAAAAATGGTCGGATTTTAACCCATGAATAGAACATGGCCGGAAAAGTATTATATTAAAAATATTTCTAAACCAAAGCCCAAGCCTAACCCTAAGAGTAAAAGATGATATGGTACGTAAGCGTAAAAGTCTAAGCAAAAAATAGTCTAAAGTTTAAGCTGACTGTGTTCTAGTCCCACAGAAAAACTCTCCACCCCTGATGTTTACATGGGCCGGAAAATGTGTACCATAAACGCAGTATTACATCTACTTTATTTCGTTATTAAGCCTGAGTACATACATCGTTAATACTTACGAGTCGGGGTTTGCCCAAAAATGGTCGGATTTTAAAGTTTTTTCAACATTTGAAAAATCGGCCCATGTATAGAACAAGGCCGGAACAGTAGTATGTTAAGCGTATTCCTAAGCCAAAGCCTAAGCGTAAAAGCTGATCTTGTACCTATAAGTCTAGACCTACACAAAAAATAGTCTAAAGCTTGAGCTTTACTCTATTTTACAGTTTCGCAAGAAAACGTTCCGACCCTGTTCTATAGTACATGGGCCGAAATATCTATATATTTCTCGTAATTCCAGTAGCAAGCATCGTGCTCTATTTTACAGTCTCGGAAGAAAACGTTACGACCCTGTTCTATAGTACATGGGCCGAAATATCTGTATATTTCTCGTAATTCCAGTAACAAGCATCGTGATTTATAGCACAACAGATGTTTATTACTGCACGAGCACAAAACAAGCTGTAAAATGTTCATGGCATATCATTTAGCGAATCCCATATACAAATCCATACAAATCTCGGCATCATTTCGTGGTTACAACCAGCCAACCTGAGTTAATGTCGGTCAAATCGAGAACACTCGACTTAGATTCAGAAGCAACTGGAACAATCACATTGCAGTTTGCATCTGCCACAGTTGCCTTGCAACGATTTGGAGCTTCGACGACAAATGAGTTGTTTTTGTTTGTGAACGACGCGGATGGAAATAACGAAGAAACTTATGGAATTAAATTAGTTTACAGTTGACGCTGTGTTTACTACACTGCAAAAACTAGTGAGTCAAATTGACTCTCTCCAAAATAGGCTCTACGGGACTACACAAATTGAGCGAAATTTGACTCCGTCAGAGTCAAACGTGCGACTCAGTGAGTTGAATTTGACACTGGTGGAGTCAAGTTTGACTCAGTTTGTATAGTCCAGTGGAGTCTGAGAGAGTCAGTTTGACTCACAATTTTTTGCAGTGTAGGGCTCGTATTCTCAAATGTGTGTAGCAATGACAATAGTTTTAGCGACAGACGTAAATTAAACGTTACTAGTCTACCAGCTTTGCGCAACGCGTAAAAGTGGCGAAAGCAAAAAATTTCCTTGCAAATTGTCCTTTCATAGAACAATCGTGTGTATTTCCTAAGAAATTATTGTAAAAACGAAGTAATGCTGGAAATTCGCCCAAAATACGTATGTGGGACGTTCCAGCTTTAATATATAGATATAATGTCAAACACTTATCTGTGGTGCAGACAAAAAATTATCTGGAAATTGCTAGACTCTTACATTCTTAATTTTTCTAAAATTTTCAATACTAAAACGCCTGAAAACATCGCTGGTTTATACACACTTTAAGCTTAAGCTTAGACTTAGGAATATGCTTATATCTTCCGGACATTTCCGAAAAGACTTGGAAAAGCCATTCTTACAGGTTATACTATAACCGATATAGGGCAAAAACAATTTCTTACTCGCTAAATTCACTCGAAAAAACTTTTACTCCCAATTTATCATCACCCCAAATGAAGCCATTGCTTCGTTTTTGGTTCCGCAATTGTTTTTGACGCGGAGGTTTGTTGTGTCTCTTTACGGTGAGTTATAGGGGTCGCGGCCCATGTATAGAACAGGGCCGGAATAGTAATATAAGCATATTACTAAGCCTAAACCTAAAACCTAAGTCTAAAAGCCTAAGGGTAAGGTTGAGCCTATTCGTAAGCCTAAGCCTTAGCGTAAGCCTAAGCAAAAAAATTGAGTTTATAGCTTAAACTGACTCTATTACAGCCCCTCTGGAAAGCGATCCGGCCCTGTTCTATACATGGGCCGGGTTCGAAATAATTGATGCAAACAAGCAAACCTTACTGGCAAGCGCAGTACCGGAGCACACAGGGATGGGTGCTCCACCCAAACTCCAGGGTGGGTTGCCTAAACTTGCGAGCGAAGCGAGCCAGATGCCAGACGCATTTTAAAACTTCGGCGGTTTTTGTTTCAACCCGTTAGGGTTGTGCCCATTTAGGGGTGCCCCCCAAGTGGGGTATGGGGGGTGGCTGCTCCGACCCTGGACAAGCGAAAAGAACTTATTCGTGGCTGGTAAGCAATACAATTATCCTGGGGACGATTGTCACGATATTAGCATGATTACTAAATGATATTTCTTCATATTGTTAAACCGGCCCCTATAGCATATATGTTCACTTCATTTGCATACTCGTACGCGTAATAGCTATACATGATCCAGTGAATCGCACAATAGTAATAATGATATACCTAACATGAACAGTATTTTTAATATTCAAAGTTAATTTGGTTCACATGATTTGAAAGCTATCAAACCGATTGTAGGCTCATAGCCAGGTCACCTTCCGAGCCCGCCTGCCCGCGGCTGGCAACCGGCCTGAATGCAGCAGAAATGTGGCATTTGAAAATCAGGCTTATTTGAGGTGCTATACTTAAAACAACGACAAACAATTTCAAAATTGTGCCTAGAGTGTCAACACGTTTTGTTATTACAGCCCGTAACTGTGCAATACCTGTTACTCAAACACAACTCAACTCGCTAATAAATTCTTACGTCTTTAGACTAACAGCAAAATACATATACATTAGTGTCGGTAAATTGTCGAAACCAGAGTGTATATAAACGGATTGCAAAAATAACGGACGCAGAAACAGATAGTGTTCAAAATACGGAAAGGGAAAACGGATATTAAAGTATAAAAGTTTCAATGATGTTTTATTTTTCTGCCACTACATGCGTAAGTGTGATGAAAAGAATTAAAGATTTCTTTCATCAAACTGCTTTTGTGGTGTAAACGAGTGTAACTGAAGCGTAAGTGAATTTCGGAGTCGTAGTGAAAGCAATTGCAACTTTCAGATAGATCAATTCAGCAACTATATACTGCATCTACGGAACTAACTTTTTCAAAGCTTCGAATGCTAATACCTCATTTGAAGTCCAGGGCCGGAGCAGCCACCACCGTTTCCCCGACCCCAGCCTAACCCTTTGAAACAAAACCCGCCTAATTTGAAATGCGTCTGGCTTCTCGGTCGCTTTGCTCGCGAGTTTTTGACATTCAGCCACCTCGCCGCGATTCATTTATTGGCTTTCCACACTACAAAAGCGTTAAAATTACAACCAGGATGTTAAAATGTGAACAAATTTTCTCGCTCGCTACACTCCTTAGCCTACAATTTTAAGTAAGAAAATAATTCCCCCGAAATGACATATTCAAGAACGGTAAGATAAACAGTTTTGGAGTGATGTGTGCCGTGTGCTGTCTCTTCTGGTGGGGGCATATGATGGTTGTTTAAGCTTTTACCTAAACTATAAGCTGTTCAGCTACTTTAGCAGACAATACCGAAAACACTTTTCGCTGCGTGCGAAGTGTGATTCATTTTAAAGATGGATTCACTTTTAAAGTTCACCATTTTGCAAGTTTTGTGTATATAAAACTGTTTTTAAAAGGGTGCCGTTTCAGCTATTTAATACGAGCGTGAGCTCGGAGAGTCCCATATCAATCATCGATGGTTTTGTGATCCATTCCACATACTATACTACAGAGCAATACACTCTGCACCATAACCTGCAGGGCACTCAGGGCAGCGATGTCCGTTTCCGTTATAGCAATACTGTAAATTCCGTTGTCTGTATGCTCTTAGTTCCAAATCTTGGTAAATCACACATTTTTTAAACAGGTATGTTGAAGTTATTCGATGTATAAAAGAGCTGAATTCATCTGAAATCTTAAAAATTTGGCAACATCCGATATTTTGTGCTAAAATTTTACAAAAGCAGTTGAATATTTGCATGTCTCAATTGTGTGGGCAAAAATACAACATATTTAAACTTTTATACTTCAATTTTGATTTTTCGTTTCCGTAATTTTGATCAGTATAGCAAAATATGGAACCCTCCAAAATTGATTTTTAATCCGTTGAGGTAAACTCTTGTAAACAATAGCCAATTTCGTTCAACGATAAGTCGCCCGAATACATTACATAAAGATGGTACTGTCACACGAAGCTTGGCCATTTCCTAAAAACGCCAAATGAAGGCTTTTGACAGAGAATGGCTTGTACAGGTTTTTGAAATGAATAGTGAAGAAGAACTTGCAGGCAAATAAAAGGGTCTCCGGGCGCTAGCTTAGCAAAATAGCGGTGCAACTTATTAATTTATGGCAATTCTGTTGGGGAATCTGAATGAAGTTGTGTCCCTCTGTAGTTATGTTTAAACGAAAAGATACCTTGCTAGTGGATTAGATTACAATTAATGAGCCGATGCTACATTTACATACGTGTCGAATGAGAATTAGAAAGATGTATGACAGCTGAGCTCGAACACTCTTTGGCGTTCACGGTATTTCTATGTATAGTTATCGTTCTATTTTATTTTAAAAATTTGGTTTTGCCATTATACGTATGCAACATAATGTGCTAATCAATGATGACTGTAAATAGTCAACTGTTACACGCTGCAAATGAAGCAGAGATCAAGATTAAAACTGTTTTTGGCGGGTAAGTTTGCCCCAACTACTTTTTATTTAAGTCTGTGCGCGTATTTTGTAGAATCTCGCTGACAGAAATGAACAGATAGCTGCGGGTATACGCGGTGTAGCTTGTGTATGTGCAGAGTGTATAATGTTAAAACACATACATATTCGGGCACATATAGCATCGGTGGAAATTATGATATCGGCCGCGTAATTGGCAGCGCTTGACTCGAGAGGAAGAGGTCCGAGGTTCGATTCCCGGCGTGGCCACGTGTTTCGGAGACATTAAGGAGAAAAACCATGTATATTCGCAGCACTTCGGGGAAAGGGCATCGAAATTAATATTACATATTATTGCTTGTGTTTATAGAAGATCAGATTCAACTTAATAGGATAATAATATGATTATAGTTGCACAATTACGTATATATCCGTAACCGAGAAAAGGACATTTTTGTTCTTAGTGATATTTTCTTTTGTCCTTAAACGAATACAACCAGACACATTTATGTCAGAAACGGAGTATATACACCTTTGTTTGTTTGCAAACTGTTTTTGCAAAATAGCATTTACAGCGAAATCATGGTGCTCTATATGCACTTGCCGTTGACTTTGGAGGCTTTCGAAAACGAACTACGTGACGCATGTCATTTCCGACCACTTCAACCATTCACTGTCAAATGGGTAGACGATGAAGGTAAAATGCTTTGATTTAGAATTTATGTACAATGATCTTCACGCCACGCCATCACGAGCTGAGCAGATCAGGAGTATTGGACTATAATAGGAACGTAGAATCTTTATTTCTTTTGTATGACAGACTTACAGAGGTCATTAAGAAGCGAAAGTCAACTCTTTTAGGATTATGTTTCTTTCCAAAGTTAAACATTTGAATATATGCGTAAAATATTACGTATAGTGTAGTGCAAAGAACGACCTCAAGCCCAAACTACCACATTAAAGTCGATGTGGACAGGCATAGCATTTTCTGCTTTAAGGCGATCCTTGCACAATATCGTCTCAGCGGGAACTTGACGAAGCAATTCGATTGTACGTCGTGAATCGGGATTCTGAAATTGTGATTCATGGTAAGTTAACTTGTGTCACTAGAGAATTGCCATTTTTAGCGGCAGCCATGCTGCAAGTAATGCACTTGACAACTGTCTTGTCAGTAGTAAGACTATATTTGAAGGCAGGCTGCAACTTTACAAACTTTCAGTTCACAATGATGTTAAGTTGATTTGTGTTTCAGGGCGTGTAATGTTCTAGTAACCGAAATTGCAGATATACTAGCTTGTTTAACAGCGGCGAAGCTATTGCATGGTCCTCAACCATGTTTAAGTAGCACTATTGACAATATTTAGTTCGATTGAAAAGAAACGTTTGCAGAAAATTATTAGCAATTGGACAGCTCGTTTTTTGTAGGCATGTCAGAAGCTTTCTCTCTTGTTGCAACAAGAAATGGACGTCCTATTTGTGGAAGTTAACTATTTAATATCGAATGAGTTTACGCACTAGAGTTCTTATTGGGCAGTGCGGGCGGAACTATCATATGCGTAATCTTAAATTGGCAGTAACAGATGAATGTTCCTTGTGTCCTAATGAAGCAGATACTGGAAGTTACTTTTGCTTGAAACTGTTCTTCAACAGGATACGGATTCGCCGTTAGATATTTGGAAAATTGTTTGCTTTTATTAGATTCTAAACAAGTGCTTTAGGTCTGTCTTGCAGTGAACGTAGATAGAAAAAAAGATGGCAGTGTAATGCGCCTTCCAAAGTCTGCACGCTTTATTATGTCATCTTTTTATCTATCTATTTAAATATCTGGCCTGTTTCTTGGCCTGTATGATCAACTAATTATGTAGCATATCACTGGTCAGCGATGCATAGTGCGTCATATATGCAAACCAATTGATAGCATTTGCGAATAAGAAATTTATCCTATCGTGGCTAGTGTTCGTGGTAAATGTGCTTGAAGTTAAACGCCCTCGGGTGAAAATATTTTAAGAAAGAGACTATGGGCGCTTGTAATAACTTACTGCGGGATCTGTTTAAACAAAATAGCATTTTAGAATGGTCGTACTGTTTTGCTTTCAGTGTTTCCCAGTGTGCCTTTCCAGCCTGGATTTCCTTGTGCCGGAGAAGACAGTAGGTTTTATGGTTATTTGTTCTATTTTCTGTGTTAGTGTTGATACCACTTTTATGTTAAAATAATTTGACTACAGTGACAATCGCTGACACATAGTGCATGTTGTTTATTGTGTTATCATTTTAGAAGTCTTAAGAGGTACGTGCTTAACATACCTGTACCAATTGTTTCGCGTCAGTAAAATAAGCTTAGCACCGTGAGTAATTTTACTGTAGTTTGATCTAAATATTTTATAAACCTAGGCTTATATTTGTTGAATTTGCTTAAATTCTAGGAACTGTATATAGACGTGGCGCTCGAAGATGGAAAAAGATTTATCGTGTCAATGGACACTTGTTTCAACCGAAACGGTTCAACAAGGTCTGTTTGCCATGTTTGCATTGTTAAAGCTATATAATTATAGCTGGACCGTCCCACATAAGTTTTTTGGGCATCGTTGCAGCACAAAAGTAAACCAAGTTTTTGATACATATAACAGTATAACGTATGCGTAAGATTGCGTCCACATATCGGACTCCGGCAAAAAATCGACATCCGGGCTCCGGTATTTTAACTTGCCGAACGTTTTTAGATGTTTTTGAAAATTTCAAAAAATTAAAATTTCATCCTTTGTATTCACGCCAATTACCATGAAACTATTGACTTACGCACTTTCAGATATGTTTTTTGTCATGTGTTGACAATCTAATGTTTGCATGTGCCCGTGTACATTCACAGTTTTATGGTTACAATAACGCTCGAAAACCTGATAATGATGACCATTGTTATTTTCGGGGCGAAACAGTATCTTTGCGTATTCCATTTCCTGAGTCTAAGCTTCAGCTTAAAAATAAGTCTAAAACTAAGCCTAAGTCTAAGCGAAAATAATAGTATTACCTTAATCCTAAACCACCACTACTTTACAGTACCTATGCGACGCTGAATTGTCTTAAAAGTTACACGTGTCTAACAAATATTGCACTTGAACACAACAAAACCATAGAATAGTGGATCGGGGTCATTTTTCAATTGTTAAAAATGCATCGGCGTGTGGTGTTCCGCTTTGTAACGTGCACACTTTAAATACCTTAGGCCACTGAAGGAAAAATTGTTAACTACGTTCAGATATTTGAATGCCGTTTAGTGTTAGATTTAAATTCTTCATTCGGCTAAAGCCGGATATTAAATTATCTGACCCCGGCTTTTTTGGTATTCAGTCGCGCCCTGGTATGCAATATGGAATATGCATATATTTGTACATTATCGTTCTGCGAAAGAATTTGTCCGTAAAGTTTCACTAATAGTGTAGAATTCTGTAAGTGTAGGTGTGCTTCATAAAACATTGGTTAAATCGTTACTGGCGCCAGATTGTAAATCTTAGGTTTTACAGTTTTGCGGCAACGGTAGATTTCGGTTTGCGTTCGAATATATTTGTTAAACACTAGAAACACCGGCACATTTGCGTGTAGAGTTATGTGTAGAATTACGTTAGTTTTTTTTATGCTTACTGCATTACTGTTATATTTTGTCTAATCTTAGCGGAATGTCAAATTAATCTTTCTCATATATTTTTGTACCTTTAACTTTCTGTGATATTGATGCACTTACACCTTTCAGCGAGCTACGTGTGCTTTCTGTGGCGACCGTGTATGGGGATTAGGCCGTCAAGGCTATAGATGCATGCAATGCAAAATCCCTGTGCACAAGCGATGTCACAAGCTCATCAAACCGTGGTGCACAGGAAAACCTGTGGTATGTTTGCTATTTCATAAGTATTTTTACTAGGCTATGAAATGCTGAGGATGTGACGTTTTAACAAAAGACATATTGAATATTTTTGTTTTCAGGAGTCGATGTGGTTAGTTTTTTACAATTTGTGATTTTTAGTGTATGTTGGACTCACATTACTAATACCGACTGAGGTTTATTACAGGAGGACCCACATGCTTTCGTACATAGCTATTCAGGGCCAAATGCAACGAGACATCCAAACAGCTATGAAGATTCGCTTCATTTATCTGAGCGACGAAAAGACGAGTCTGCTTCATTGTATAATGGCCGTATGAACCCAGGTGAGCGAGATAAGATTATGGTTTCGTGTTTGCTTTTGTTTTACTTTGGTATTGTTGCCTATGGTTTTTCGGTAAAAATTTTATTGAAGTAATACTTAAACTTGATTTTGAAATGGCATTTACAATTTTAACGAACTCAGCTACGATTGTTGGGCACTTATTTGTGACGTTCTTGGGAAAGTGTCTCCAGCAAAATTTAGATATTTTTGAGCGAACCACTGTGTATGCGTTCGGGCAACTTCAAAATTTTGCTCCCGTAACACATGTCACATGTGACTTTGGTTTCGTTCGAACCTTATATTTTCAACACTTGACTTGCTGTATTTCAGGTGATTTACGGCCTCAACATCCTGCAGCATATAATGGACCGATGTCGCTCGAAGGAATGACTGAAGAAACAGCAGTACAGGTGATGAACCTTGCCGTGTCATTCATTGTGAATGTGTTTAGTTAGGGCAGTGCTATAATTTGCAGCGCCATGCTGCGTTTGTATGCGACGTGCGGCGGCTTGCCACACTTATTGTATTAAAATTTGTGCCGAGTATATCGTTCAGTGATGTTAAAAACTACTTGGCGTTATATAATTGACTAAATTAATTGTAAGCTTAACGTTGTATTTGTCGGTTCACAGCTGTTGTCGCAAATGTAAAAATGCGTTGGAAGCTGTTTTAGACTGATTTTCCTGAAGATGGTTTTAACGAGTATCAGGTAGCTTAGGGTTTGCTGCGAGTCTGAAAATTTTTTTCATTGGAATACTTATTTTTCTGTTTTTTATTCCTTGCCCCGGCTTCTTTAACGGCAACATTTTTCTCACGTATTTGGTGCCACTGTATGAACTAAATTTACGGTTGCGAAACTTGCCAGCAACTATCGTGATTCGACAAAGTGTGATGGACCTATCTCCCGTGAATGTTATAGTTTCGTCTCATATCTTACAGCAAGCTGGCAATCGAGCTGCTGGGTGCTAGGCCTAGGGAAGGAGTAGTTTGCCCTCACGATGTTTGCAAAGAATAATGCTATTTTAAATGGTCGTAGCTGAGCGTTACGTGTAAAGTTAAAATTAAACATCAACATGTTGTTTATCCTATCAAATGTTTTTAGATCCGGCATTCCTTTTATTTTTTCGGAGCGAATCTGACCACCCTTTTGATAAAATACGACTTGCGAATCCCAGTTTTGTAAATATATGGATCTGTTAAATTTTTATTAATTACTGCATGCAATGTTTTTGCGGATCACATATATTTATTAGTTGCGTATTTATCTAAAGGTAATCTGGTGCAGTAAAATGTTGATAGATTGGTATATGGAAATTTTTATCAATGATTGCATGCAATATTTTCCCGAACGATGCACGAAACTATTTCCCATTGTGTATTGTGTGAATTTCTGTCAATCTCGAAGCAATCATCCTTTTGGGTGGTTGCAGGATGTATTTAATCTGTAAATCTGGCGGGAATATCCCGATTGATGTGGGCTTCAATCGGGGTATCGGGTAAAATTTATGTTGTTTTAAACGAAAATCAAAGTTAGCCATCCTAATCCCTAATATATAATATATAAACGCTTTTTACTCGCATGCTATTATGTTTTGTGTTTTAGAATTTCGACGTTGACTCATTTTCTGGGGCTGTGGCGAGTGCTGGCGGTGCTGGCAGCGGTGATTCAGGGCTTTTATCGGGACAGTCACGTGGCGGCCCAGGTCGCCCGGCAATATCGCTGGACGATTTTGAAATGTTGCGGGTTATTGGCCGCGGATCGTACGCAAAAGTGCTCCAAGTTGAGTTGAAATCGAATCGACAAGTGTACGCAATGAAAATTATCAAGAAAGAAATTATGAACGATGACGAGGTTAGCCAATTTAGATTTTAGAGTATTTTGGTTTGCGAGTTTTGGGGCAACTAGCGGTCGGTTGACTTAACCGAGCGCCGTGATAACTATTTAAACATTAGCATACAACTTGTTGTAAATAGTTTGGCACAGTTTGTAGCTGCGTGAGGTAAGCTGTAGGCAAAAGTTCGTCACCGGGTTTCGGTGTTGTACATTTTCGAGTATCTTTTTAATTTCTGAAAAGTAAAACATAACTATATTAAACTATTATATGCAACCGAAATCACAATATTTCGCAGTGACTTAAAATAAATTTAAATTAATGCTTATGTTTTCTACGAGAGATTCTGCGTCACAGTGTTCGGCCGGAAGTTTCGGTTTAAATTCCGCATTAGAAGGTTTCGACTGTCACTAAATTCATTGCGGGTAACGGTTTTTATTGGCATGTTTTGAGAGCGTTTGTTTTCTACGCGTTGTTTGCTTAATTAACCCTTTTTACTAGCATGTGAAAAAATATATATCCAGATATCACAGACGTACAGTTTATCAGTATCACCACCGTATGTTTAAACGCAAATTATGCAATGATTTATATTCTATATCTATTTTTTGTAGGTTAACACAAACTTTATTGGGAAGTTATTTTTGCCTAGTGAACACAACGGCGGTCCATTTTATGTCACGCCAAGAACAAGATGGCTATAATACCCGAATCGAAACTTGTTGAATATAGTTATATCTAATATTTCTTATTTGTGTGATTTTGACATTTGATATGTTCCTCTATTTCAGTGCTTGCACAGACCATAGCCAGCTCATCCTGCTAGTGAAGGCCAAAAGAATTTTAGGAGGGGAATTCGGTTGCCATGCCGTAAAATATTGATCTTTTCACTGTACGGTAGTTGCAATTCCGGTTTATCAAGTTTCCGGTTTGTTAGTAGGTTCCAATCTACCAATGCTGCGCCCAATTATTTTACTGGTTTGAACTGGCGGTAAATTTAAGACATAAGTTATTCGAATTGTAATTTGTAGTGCGTAATACACTTGTAATTTAAGGTTTCCAAACTTATATTTCAGGATATTGACTGGGTGCAGACGGAAAAACATGTATTCGAAATTGCGTCCAATTATCCGTTTTTGGTAGGGCTTCACTCGTGTTTCCAGAGCCGAAGCAGGTAAATATGATACTAGTGTGACAACGCTTTACGGTTTCAGCTGTCTATGCAGTCCTTCGGCTGATGTTGAGTCCCAATTTTTTTCAGGAAATTTTTAAATAAAACTACAGACTGTTGTTTGGAAGCGTTTATCTGGTGTTTTCCAAGTGGGGGAAGGGACAATCTTATTCGATTGCCGTTTCACCGACTATCTTTCGGTTGACTCTTCCAGTTTCTTCATCCAAGCTTCAAGCAAACAAGCAATTATTTAATATTTGAAGATTTTTAAAATATGATTTCCACCCTCAGTTTAGCAGTGTTTTTAAATCCGGATGTTATACTCCACTTTTAAACATTTTTACATACGTGAACAACCGTAAGATCAGAGCATTACTTGAATGCATTTCTCGTTATTGTGACTTGAATGTATTTACTTATTTTATAATCATTGTAATCTAAGTTGTTTTCGAACTTATGATCGAGGTTGGAGCAGAGTGTTTACATTTGATTCGTGCTTGAAATAATTGAGCCAACATTCGGTTTAAGGTTATTTTTCGTTATCGAATTTGTTCCTGGTGGAGATCTGATGTTTCATATGCAAAATCAACGTCGACTGCCAGAAGATCATGCACGTTTTTATTCTGCTGAAATCATTCTTGCGTTACACTTTTTGCATACTCGAGGTACTTTGGAATGGGGGAGGTTGTACTTTAGCTAAATATTGAAAACTAAATTAACAAGCACGTACATAAATACTGTGGTTATGACATATTTTTGGTGCAATTGTTTTGGCGATTTTGCGGCGAACTGTAATGCCGCTTTGACTGGTTGATAATCACTGTATCGTTGGTCCATTTTTATTTATTTGGACCAAACCGATATGCTTAAAACTGAACTTATGCCTTTAGTTCAATCGTCAGGCCAATTTTTCGTGACCGTTTTAAATTTAAATTGATTATAGGCTTTCATCCGATGAAAACTAATACTTGATGTAAAAATACTAGTATAGTTTTTGGGTTGCAATATCTCTAGGTTTTATTAAAGAAATAGTTATATTTAAAAACCTTCAATCGGTGTTTTATATTTCTCTGAGCCTGATTTTTTATCAGTATTGTATTTGCGACTAAGGCAAGGATGCAGTGAAATATTGTTTTGAAGTATAATATTAATGCTATTTATTTAGGGGTTGTGTATCGTGATCTGAAACTTGACAACGTTCTTATCGATGTCGAAGGCCATATCAAACTTACGGATTATGGAATGTGCAAGGTACTAGTTTGTTAATATTCCCTATCATCTAGAATACCTGTTTGCATTGAAAGTGATGTTTTCTGCAATTTACACTTACTCCAGCTGTTTTCTCGGTACTGAGCGGTTCATTTATTATGACAGTAGGACTCTAGGCGCCAATTTTTAGATTTGTAAACGTATCGTGATTTAGTAAGAGCGCGTTAGTGTATCTAATCCTTTTATATAAAATTCAAGCATGATTATACAAAATTCTAGTTCTGTCCTAAATTACATTTTTGGGGCGAATTTTCAAGATGCTGGGATAAACATTTAGTTCTTTTGTTTTTTGTTAAAGTTCACGAAACGTTGAAGACATTGATTATCTTGAATTTATTTCTGCTCCAGCAAATATTACTACGTTTGTTCTGATAATTTCCAATTGAATCCCGGCATCAAACATTGTGTTTTCGTATAGTATCGTGTGCATAGTTACATAAATTAGGTTTTGCAATCACTTTAGGAAGGCATATTTCCTGGTGATTCGACTAGCACGTTCTGTGGGACACCAAATTATATTGCTCCAGAAATATTACGCGGAGAAGATTACAGTAAGTAGATCATACTCACACGTAATAGTTTTCGCAGCGACTTAAACTTGCACGTGTGAAGTTGGTTTTACGTGTGATATTGATGATATGCTAGCAAGTCTGGCAATGTTTTAATTTTCTTGTAGCACTCTCAGCACTAAGCAGTAAAAGCCGTAATGGTTTGTCGTGTATAGCCTGCTATGGTTCTTCGCTAAGTGGTGACTATGTAGATTTCTATTTTAATAGCGCTGTCTTTCGAAAAATTTGAATATGCCAGATTAACTGGGATGCACTCCGTGAGCGAATGTAAACAGAAGAGTTGCCCCCGGGGCATGGATTTTCACCGTGGCCGGTAAACCGTGGTAAAATAAAATTACCTTGTACAGCAATTTCTTGTGGTTTTCATATTTTTCAAAGGATAGCCGAGCGTGATAGAATTGTTTTTGACGCGAGTCCATTAAGAATTGTATATAAAAATGGACCATAATTTTAGGGCATTGCAATTTTGGCAATGATAATTGTTTTATTTGTACTTTTTTATTTTAGGTTTCAGTGTTGACTGGTGGGCACTTGGTGTTTTAATGTACGAAATGATGGCTGGACGGTCTCCGTTTGATGTTGTTGGAACCACGGATATTATTGATGCTAATACAGAAGATTATTTGTTTCAAAGTAAGTTGACACTTGTTGTTTACATTTGATTTGATGGTATACGAGGCATGGGTTTCTTAGGGTACGTATGCTTTGGTTGAACTAAATACATGGGAATCTCGTTACATTTTGCACTAAATTTTAAAACTTTTTTCTGCCTCTGTTCACTTGTGGCTTTATAATTTGTTGAAACTATTTTCAAAAATTGTGGCCAGGACTAATTATGGTTTTGCAAATTTGTTCTAGCACATCAGTGTATGTTCGCTGCTGTCTTTGATGCTACAATGTTTTCTAAAGCACACTTTCCGGGTTTCTTATATTTCAGTTATCCTTGAAAAGCAAATTCGTATACCGAGATCGTTGTCCGTTCGCGCGTCTTCGGTTTTGAAAGGATTTTTAAACAAGGTTAGCCGTGGTTTTGTAGACTGTTTAACGTTTTGGTTCCGTAGTAAAGCTCTTTGAACCATTGAAATTTATTGCGAAATAGATTTTTGTCTCCTAGTTTTTATGATGTCTTCAACTTAATATTGAAAATCTTGTTACATGTCTGGATAATAATTCGCTGAATACTTTAAAGCGAGTTTTAGCAGTACCCTTAACCATAATTTTTCGAACACTCACATTCGTAACATTGTTAATGTTAGTTTAGGAATTGAATTAATGCAGATCGAACACATTTTTAGTCAATAAAGAATACAGACTCATGTGACAGTTGTTCGTAATTACTTGTTTTTGTTTCAGAATCCACTTGAGCGTCTTGGATGCCACATGGAAACTGGCTTTGAAGATATTCAAAATCATTCGTTTTTTAGAAATGTGGAGTGGGACTTGGTAAATGACTTTTTGATATGCGTTTTAGACAGAGGTTTGAAATTAAATAGCTCGCTTAAAAAGTTGTAATAAAAATCACGTTAAGATTTACTTTTAACAAAAATAGGATACCATAGCCGAAGCTTGAAACTTACTTCGACGAGGTTCAATCGTTGCCTCAGGCATATCACCCAAGTTGTCTGCTAAAGACAGTTAACCAGTACGCGTCTTGGTTTTAGGTTGAGGCGAAACAAGTCGTGCCGCCTTATAAACCTCCAATTAAAGATGAACGCGATTTAGCGAACTTTGATCCGCAATTTACTGATGAGCCTGTTGAGCTGACACCGGATGATGAGTAAGCTGGGTTGCCATTTTGTAGCAAACTGAATTGTGAGAAATATATATTTCACTTTTGATACGTAGCCAGTAGTTTAGGTCTCACAAAATTGGGATTCTTGCAGTTGTTAAAACTGAAGTTTCGATGGTGCTGTAACTTGACCTTAATACAGTAGTATGAGGTCACTCAGAACCAGAAACATGATGCTTTGACAGGCTATTCAACCCAAAATGTGATTAAACGTAGTGTAGATGCAACGTTATACAAAGCACACCGAGGTCTCTGTCATTTTTAATTTTTCGAATCTTTAATCGAGTTTACGTTGTATTATAAATAAACAGTGACTTTGAATAATACTTGATTTACGTATTGTGGGCATTTCAGTTTTATAATACAAGCCAAAAATCTATTTCGGTGTTCGTCTGAGACGTCTGGGCGTGGGAGGAAATATAGGAGTGGGAATCTTACGCTTAGGATTAGGCTTAGTAGGCAGGCCTCTATAGTTAACATGGGCTTGGTGTTTATCGTTGTGTTAATTTTACAGAACGGTGATTGGTCGAATTGATCAGACAGAGTTTGACGGTTTTGATTATGTTAATCCGTTGTTGATGTCTAGAGAAGATACTGTGTAGCAAATTGCATAGCTACTGTTGTAGTTTTTTTGGTGCTATTTGGTCTGTTAATAGGGGTGTTTGCTAGAAAACATTTGCCGTTTGTAGCAAATAATATTGTAAGTTTATTAGCTTAAAATATTGTTTTTTGTGTCCATTGTGCAATGGTATGTTTGCCTTGAGAAGTACACAACTCAAAAACATTCAGTTGCGTTGCAGTAGTATCCAAGTTTGTATTTGAAGCAGTTTTGAGTGCGCATTATTTATATGAAGTAAAACATGATTCTGACTTTATTATGATGTTATGAAAGCGAAGAAGATTTTGCTGTAATTCCTTTTAATTTTGTTTGCTGCGCTTTGATGTTCACTGGGAACGTAGCGCTTGTTTGCCTGGTGAGTTTTTACCATTGCAAAGTTTTGCAATATTTGATGAACGCTAGGTATTTAGCGATAACTCCTAGCTGTTGTGCATTTTACGGCAACTGATGTGAGACTTGAGGGATATTCGTCGACATAATTCGGAGCACGATTACGCACATGTGTTTGCGTAAGTGTGAAGTAGTAGGAATGCATTTAATTGACAGTAGAGATGTCGGGCCAACGTTTGATTCGCCAGGGCTAAGTTTTTTATGCAATTAATAGACATACTACGTTTTGAAGAGCTGAGTTTGAATCTGGTGTTTCGATCATATAAATACTTCATTAAACTTGTACTTTTATTCGTTTTTACGTTACACGCTACACATGTCAAATAAAAAATTTAGTTTGACTCAATGGTTCATTTTTCAACAAAAACATTTTGTTTGTCTAATAAGCGGCTAATAAATGCATTTTTACAGACTGTTCAATGGCTCCGGTTAGCATCTGTTCCGTTCCTGGTGAAAATTCCGGCCCGTAGCAACTGTAATTGACAGGGGATAAATAGATATTGTAAGTTTTATTGAACACTGTTACCGCGAATCCATACGATAGAAACCGGTTAACGTTTCAGAGAAAGTTTGGGTCATTTTCATATACGTGGTATTCATTCCGGCTCATAATGGTTGTTCTTGTTGTTTATTTTCTGCTTAATCGCTCGCTTCTCTTTTATGCATTATTTATTGTGATGTGTTTTGTTTACTGCTTTTTTCTTTATACGTCTGTTTGTGCGTTTTGTTAGATTAAATGTACATGGCTTATATAGTGTTCATTTTGAACTCAGAAAATTAAATTCTTTAAAATCTTTTAACTTTCATATCTTCAACAGCTGAACAGTTCGAGTTGTGAACGTAAGCTGTGAAATTAGGTCTTGGTAGTTAAGGTAACATTTCATCATTTTGTAGACTATCAAATTTCTAGAGTAGTCTTAGCATTTCATAGCTGTTTCGTAGTTATTTCTTTAAACACAAAACATCAGGCACATGAGTGGAAAGGGGTGTGTGTGTCTGCGGGAATTTATCATCATGGAAGGAATATTAACTGCAAACACAAATACGTTCTTCTTCTAACAGACGTAGTAAGCTACGCATTGTTTCCAGTTGCTAGCATGTAAAAATTGATGTATTTATACTTAAATTTGTATTTTACTGGGCAAAGTGGAATTATTTAAAATTATATTTAGAAAAAAATTCATTTGTCTTGTGTCTATTTGTTCTCGCTTTCCATGCCTTGAGTTATTTGAAGGATACATTCGTGATGTATCTGCCTTCATACCCTTTTGTTTTTGTTGGAAATGCATTTTATGCCTGTTATCTCTGGTTTTTCGTAGTGTTGTCAAATTGAAATTGGTTGTGAGAAATCTGCGAAACGTTGTGTATGTGAATGAAACCAAATTCATTTATTTTATCGTTACTTATTGCGTTGTGATGTGTCTATTTGTGAATTAAATATGAGTATGATCGTAATTCTAGGATAAATAGTATTGTTGGTTGGAATTGTGGACCGATGTCAGGGTAGAACTGTAATCGGATGTATTATATGCAGGGTGCAACCGAAATTCTGGTTCCGGTATGGAAATGCTGTATTTTTCACTGTCCGGTTTCCGTAATAAATCCGGTATTTTTTACCGGAATTGTCCGGTATTTTAGGTATTGAAAATTGTCTTTTGAAAATTTAAGAAAAATTTTCATATTCTAACTTTTTTCTAAAGTTGTCGGAGCGTGTATTGCCAAAATTTTCAATTTGTGCCATACTACATAATTTATTGTACGTTTCCAGCAACTGCATTTGTTTCAAGATTTTAGCATTATATAATTGCGTTAAAAATAAATTTTCGGTAACAAGTACTTTTTTATTTTCGGGTTCCGGTATTTTATAATTCCCGTTGCACCCTGATTATATATGTATGCTAAAACGCGGAAAACTGCGATTGCATAGCATAAACATTTACTTTGGCAGGTTTTATTTAGTAATTGGAGTACTGAAAATGTCGTAGAGCCACAGTTTTGTCGTTTCATGAAACTTACAGGCATTCCGTTTTTGTAAATGTTCTGCGTCAAGTAGGGGTAAGTAAATAAATATGGTGTAAAGCGTTGTTCTCTTTCAGAGCTCGTTGAACCGTCTCACATGCTCTATTTGCACGTGCAAGTTTTGCTCAAAATCCTGTTTACAAAACTTGCAGCTGTTTGTTGTTACTGCAATAACTTGTGCTTGTAGATGGGAATTTTAAGCGTCATGAAATTATTTTGAGACATTGTTCAACTAACTACTTTATTGTTTACATTCAAAGGTTGCTGCAATAAAACAATGGCCTTCAATAATATGAGCGTTGTATCACGGTAATTGGTCGCCCGACAAGCGGTCTATTGATAATTAAAGTAACCCGATATCTCGTCGACCCTGCAGAAACTATTATCACCTAACTATAGGTTCGACAACTCGACGATCCGATAATCGGCCATTGTAAAGAACAGGGCCGTAACTATAGTATAAGCATATTAAGCCTAAAAGACGAAGCATAAGAAAGAACTTAAAGTCGGCCCATGTTACTTTACGGGGCGTCCGGGTTACTGGTGGGTCTATTAACGAGTAAGTTTAAATTCTAGAATACATTTTTTTGCTTAGGCTTACGCTTAGGAACACATTCTTGCAACGCTTAGGAATAAGCTTAATAATCAACTGTTACGCCCCTTAAAGTAACCAGTTCACGAGTTGCCGGACAGCGCAATTCCTTGGCTTCTATGATTGCCACAACATAGGCTTGACAGCAACTCTGAAACCTGTAAAATTGTGCTTGATTAATTTGTGTATTATACTAAAAAATCATATGATGAGAAATATGTGTAGCAGTGCCTAGACATTCTTGACCGCTACCATATTTGCTTCGGCGCGCCCCACACTTGGTTCTAGGTGTTTGTCGTACGCAGCGAAGTTTATGGTTGTATGTTCGGGACTTAATAAAAATTGTGAAACTTGTTTTGCCAAAAATCAATTAGTCTTTAAAGCTGTTCACCATCGGCCGCGAAAGTGTCATACTGTAGCGACCCGAATTAGAGGGGGAGTAATAAGTGGAGGGTCCCTATTTTGAGTCCCAATCAATATCCGTATCCCTAATAAGAGTCCGCAAGAGGATAGAGGCCCTAAACCGTAATTAGAGTCCATGTCAATTATGTCAAATTGCAGTGCATAAATGACTCCAGCACCAAATACGATAGGGTTGGAAACTTTATTAAAGCATACATAGTTTTGAAAGTAAATTCTTAAATATAACATTGCATTATCGCTTAAGGTTTTGATACAAGGCAAACGTTATACTGCAAAGTTCCGATACGGATACTTAACTTTTTACACACCATCAGGCTGTAACCGGATATGCGTTTCCGGTAAAAATCGAAGTCCGTTTCAGTCATAATAATATAGGCCATAAATATAACGGAAATTCTGTAAATGTTATGCTCTCCGTAACTGATTTATTATAACTTTAATTATTGAAATAGGAATAAGTATATCGGATTGATGCGAAATGAAATTGAAAAAATTCATGCCAAACATTAAAAACTTTAAAAGCATATGCTAGTTTAATCAATTTTAGTAATGCCGGTGATAAAGCTGGAACGTCAAACATACGTATTTTGGGTTACATATTATGCTGAATTTGATAATTTTAATACTAATTTGCTAAATGTTATCAAGAATATTTATTATACACTATTTTTATGTCTCGGTAAACAAAACTTTCAAAATTGTTACAAACAAACTCACTGAATGGCGCAACTTTTGTTGAAATACCCAAAAATTTACTACCACCATTGCCGTAATCTCCACAAAACTACAGAAGCCGGCGGCTGATTTTATGCCGGTGGCGAATGCAGTCCTGTTTGACCCTGGTGTTAAAGTGGATTTTTTGTCTTAAATATTATTAAAACCCTATAGCTGTTGAGACTGATTAGATTGTATTTCAGTATTGTCCGGCTTCTCTTAAAAGTTGTAACATTTTTTGCCGAGACGATGAGTTGAATATAGAAACAATCGAATTTTTGTATTAAATTTTTAAAAAACGTCACCCTATGACGTCACCAAAAAAATATCGATAGTACATTTCAAGTTTTCGACGCCTTGAATGAAAATTTGAAAAAATTTTGAAAACTAAAATTGCTAGCAGTGACGTCACTTGCAAAAGTGCATTAAACGATATTTCAACAGTGCAATTTCATTTTATTGTTAAGTTTATTAGCGCAGTCGCTGACCTTTGAATATTGTTTAAATAAGGCGATTTTTCCAACTGAAAACAGTATGCCCACCCGCCGTCAAGTGAGTAACCTGCATGAGTTGACTCAAAAGACGAAATAGTGGGAATCAGGCACTAGGCAGATACGAGATTTCGCTCGCTGGTTTTCTGGTTTTTTCTTTTTTCTGTAAAACCAAAAGTGAAGGGTTAAAAATATTTTGACCCTTGTCAGCAGGGTGTAACCGGATATCTGTTTTCGTTTCCGGTTCCGGTAAAAATCGGTGACCTTTTCCGTATTCGTTGCAGAAATAACAAAAATTCTTGTTATAAATCACGTATATATCTCGCAATTTTTCCTTACACAGATGCAACAGTTATTCGAAATAAAATAAAAATTACAAAATTCATTCAAAATCTTAAAAATTTAAAATTACGAAATCGTTCAAAATCTTAAAAATTTCGATGCTTCAGCAATTTTTTCTTTAAAATTTTAGAATGCCCGGTGAATATTTGCACGCCTGAAAGTTGTGTTAGCACAAATATAAAACATCTTTAAGCTTTTATACTTCAATATCAATTTTCAGTTTCTGTTATTTTGATCACTATCCGTTTACGTTATTTTTGAAATCCGTTTAATACACCCTGGTCTGTCACCCAGTTGTTTTTTGTCGGAGACACCAAAATATTCCTTGTTTGAAATAAAAAATAGAAACGAGGCAAATGAAGTATTAATAATTTTCGGACGAAAAAATTAAGAATTTCAAATTTCAAATATAATATTTTACCATTTCGTTGCGTTGTACTAATATGTATGACACGAGCTTGTGTGTTCTCTCCAATCGCAAAGATTAAAGCGATCATAGCTACCAAGAGAACGGTTGCAAAGTCAAAAATGTAAGTGTCGATAGCCAATGTATACAACAGCGGCGGAAAAGCAGTAAACGCATACCTAATCCTAAGCCTAAGCCTATCACTCAAAATAATATTTCTGATATTTAAGAAAAAATTTCTTACATTTAAGAAATATAATTAGCAAGGTGCACTTGAAAAGTATTTCTGTTATAACAGAAAAGTTTTCAAAAAAGTTTTGAAATAAAGTCTGAAAATAAACGTTTTCCACTTATTTTTACAAAAATTATCTTAAATATCAGAAAAACTTTTCAGATATGCCACAGAAAATACTTTTCTGAATAAATTCAGAAATACTTTTTTGTGTGAGGCTGAAGCGTAAGCGCAAAAATTAATTTTAAAGTTTAAGCTTACTCGATTCCAGTCCCACAAAAAAACAGTCCACCCCTGATCCTTACATGGACCGTTTACAATTAAACACAATTTTTAACCGCAATATTTTTTTAGTTTCAAAACGAAAAATATGACATTTTAAGTTGTTTTATTTAAATAAGCAAAATCGCCATAGTTACTTTCATACCTAACGGCCCAGTAACGTTGTGGAGGCGTTCACCATTGCCACAGCTATAGGAGCTTGATGCTCGGGCCCAATATTGACGTCTTTTGAACTCATTTTCCTCTAAGTGTTGATTTACAAATATCGAGGTTAAACGCGACAGTAACCTTCAGTCTTGTACCCATCGTTTGCCAGCTCATCAGCGCTGGCGAGTGTTGCTCTAAAATTACGACTTTGTAAACGGCCTATGTCACTGTCAGGGCCGTCCCGTTTTCTAGTGGAGCTACAAGAGTTAAATGGCCCACGTATAGAACAGGGTCGGAACACCAGTATAAGCATATTACCAAGCCTAAGCCTAAGCCTAAGCGTATGGATGAGCCTATTCCTAGGCCTAAGCCTAAGCCTAAGCAAAAAATTATCATTAATCTTAAACTGACTCTACTACGGCCCTAACGATCCAGTCTTGTCCTATACATGGGCCAATTAAATTTGATTCTTGTCACACTTATCTTCTACTTTTCTCATTAATTTTAAAACGTGGCGAATTTCTGTCTCGAATTTGAGACAAAAAAAAAATGCAAAATTGCACTACTTTTCTCGAACTGCATTGCATGAATCATCGTCTTTTGTCACCGTCGTTTGAGTACTGCAGTGCAATCTGTTGTTTGCAGCAGTTAAAAATACAATTTTTAAAAATTAATTTCGTACATTTGCATTAATATTTGTTGTTTAAAATATTATTTAATAGGTGAAATTGTAGCAGTTTTTCGCTGCAGGCAGAGTGTTTCACTAGTTTCTGTCACACGAAAGTATTAAACATAAAATCTATTATTTATTATGCATGTCGTTTTTATGGCACCAATTCAGGCATATATTGCCGGCATGGTTAGCTACCGGTACAATGATACAGTGATTGGCCAATTTTATTATTAATTATTTTTCCTTATTACAATTCGTCGCCCGATAACTTGTCGACCGACAGAGTCCTAAGGTTAAGTAATAAATCTGAACATAGTCCAAAGCGTAATGCTATGCCTAATCCTTTAAGCATAGTGATGATCAACGAATTGTCCAGTCGATGGAATTTCGGATTACAAGTTGTCGGGTGACGAGTTGTCGGGAGACGAATTGTGTTGATACCACAGAAATGACTGGTTAAGTTGTAAGTACAAAATATCTCATAAGATACTATGATTTATTTTCGAAACTAGGTATAATATGCTTTGAAGTTTCAAACTCAACTGTATTTGGTGCTGGGGTCATTTCGAATAATTAACATTTATGGACTCTAGTCAGGGTTTCGGGCCTCTGTTCGCTTACGGACTCTTATTAGGGATACGAACTCCCATTGATTGGACTCAAAATGGGGACACCCCCTTATTCAGGTCACCACAGTATTGTGTATATATAGTCACAATGGAAGTTATCCAGATACCAAATCATTTTTAAGACACGCATGGTGTCAAACCTAAAACCAATCACATTCAAGCGCAACACCAGTTTATTTTGAACCGATCAAACAACGTTGTTACCATGCCTTATCTTTATAACTGTAACAATTGCTATCACACGGTGCAGAGTGACATTGGCGTTATTGCTAAATTGGCCAATGTTACTTTAAGGGGCGTAACAGTATATTAAGCGTATTCCTAAGCCTAAATCTAAGCCTAAGCGTTGCAAAAATGTGTTCCTAAGCCTAAGCCTAAGCCTAAGCCTAAACCCAAGTAAAAAATGTAATCAAGAATTCTAAACTTA